>JAOEHY010047679.1:0-80800 GCA_025447955.1 Psilopsiagon aurifrons
GAGATGTCAGATGTCCATAATTTAAAATATAATGCTTGAAAAAGGTGGTCATCAATGGCAGTTAATATGCACTCAAATAATGTTTAAACCTGAAATAACATGGCTAATTTCAAATAGTAGTGGGGTTGGGTCTTTTTTTTTTTTTTTTTAAATAGATGCTAAATTATGGGAAACACTATGTATTTATAAAACAAATTGGCTGCAGGATATCACAATTTTCCTAAAATGTTTTGTAGCAGGCAATAACAGATCTTCATTTGCTGTAAGAAAGGTTACTTTGTGAAACAACCTTTGCCTACAACTTACTAATATGCCTTTCAATAGAAGTGCAAAAATGTGACCTGCTGCTAGGAATTTGCCTGCAAAGAGGACAATCCAAATCACTCCCACTTCCTTGGAAACTAGCTGGAGTTCTAATGTTCAGTTTGATAAGAACACAAGGCCCACATTCAAATCAGCATACTTGCTTCCCAAAACTTAGTTTTCACTAAATTCAAGAAAAAAAACCCACACATAACTGACAAATTATGATTCCTAATCATACCAGGGTAACAGCATCAGATTTCACCAGATTAGCGATAAATTTTATTATGATTCTGTACTTATTTGAGGTCAATTTTCACAAATTGTGAATTTGTGAATCTAGTTAACACCAAGAAATAGGTTTTACTACCACACATGGATTATTTCTTTGTATAGATCTTCCAGATTTTATTTCTATTAATATCACTGCTTGCTTCTGCATTAGAGCTTCTGCTCTCTTCTTGCTATTGAGGCAATAGGAGCCTCAAGATTTTTTTTTCTGATAGAAAAACATGGCATAAAAATAGCATAATCAGGCCCTAGCTATTTTCAGGAAGTATCCAAAATGAGTGATTAGAAGCTTAGTATAGTCTGCCAGGTTACCTAGGTATTTTTATGCTTAAATAACATTGGTGGATTTCCCTACATTAACAACCTAATACAAATTAATAAGACACTCTAAACAACAGTCAATGCAATACTCTTATTTTGCTTAATTGCATATGATATTAGCTTAGTTCAGTATAATACTAGCTGCAAACAACTAAATACAATGGTAAAGCAGATCAAACTTATGGTTGATCCATGACAAGTATTTATACTTCTTTCCCCTGAGATTAGAAGTTTATGATCAGTATAATACTGAATCATACCCCTACTTGCCTCATTCTCTTTCCCTTCTCTAGCTATTACACAAAAATTGATGAAGAAGCCTAACCTCTGGATTTTTATCAAGCAGTAAGAACAGATCCATCACCTGGTATAAATCCACATTGTTTCCCTGAAGTCAATGGAGTTGTATTAATTTACTTTAGCCAAGGTCTGGGCCATTGCTTTTATCTTTTCAAAGCTACAATGTCAGATAACAATCACTTGAGCTTTTTCTCCAAAACAGAATCAGCACATCAAATGTCTGTTTGATCTTGAAGAGATCATGTTTTATTGGCATAATAATTTGACATTATTGAAAACACTGGTTGAATATAAGCTTGCCTTTTTTTTTCCCCTCCATCCTAATTCACCTGTGCTGCAGAAGTGCATAGCATGTACTTACAGATCTATAAATAATTAAAACCTAAGAGGGCTGTTGGGAAAATTGCCTCAACTGATCATCAGCCATATCTCACCTGTCTAGACATATTTGCATAGCATTTATTCCCATCTTAAAAAGGGGCCATAGATTATATGAACCACAGGTGCCAAAGAAGGATGGAATGGAAGCTTCTTTCTTAACTCAGGCACATAAGTCCTAGCAAGAGTCACTAGCCTCAAATCATTTAAGTGCTTTCACAAACTTCTCACAATCTCTTGTCTCATCCCATCTAGAACACATTTCATTTCCACTTGACACAGATAGACACCCATCTTTCTCATCTACAAGCATTGACTTCCACAAACATCTTTGGACTAAAAGTTTGAGGGAAGGCTTTAAGAAAGTAGGCAGTAGTTAGAAAACACTAGAGACTGTCAAAATAAGTCCACCAGCCTTTGTTTCTCAAGGAACCTTCTCCAGAGAAGTCATTTTACCTCTTTAGCAATGGGAACAGATCAAACAAAGAGTAGCCTGAAAAATGAATATACAAAACACACCCAAAACCCCTTCCTCTCTCAGAGAGAACACTTAATTTTACTGGCTATTTAAGAAATTCAAAAACATGCTTACAATTCCCAAAAGCAGGTCATCTAAAGCAACAGCTCAGCGTCTTAATGATCAAGCAAAACAGCTCTTGATATCATCTTCCTCCACTGCAGAACTCTCTCCCATTGCAGCTACCAAAAGCAAAGTCACACTCCACATTACATGGTTTATACCCTTTCTCAGTTCACTGCAGCTGAAGCCAGCACCATCCTCCCACAACCACACTCCCTGGCAACAGTTTTGGTGGTAACTGACACCTGGGGTAGATGTTTAATTCAAGCAGAAGATTAACCTTTCCTTTGCCAGTGATTTAGCCGTGGTCTGCATACATCTCATCACAGCCTTAAACACAAAAAACTATTCCAATGAAAGCAGCCTGTTCCTCATTTGCAATTTCACAGAGTCCGAAAATAATGATGTGACAACAAATTCAACAAAATTTGCTCTAGGGCACAACAAGAAATAGACAAGATTTCCATATTTTTGGAGGACAATTTACTGTACTTGAAAGAGATAAATTCTTTCTGTTTACATTAACCGCCTCACTATTTGGTCCAATTATTCCTACTACTTCAGCAATCATGTTATGCTTGTTCAAGAAGAAAGAAATAACAACAGCTTATCTTGTTGAGAGCAAAGAACAAACAGTAAAAAATCAGTGGATGCACTTAAGCACTACAGTTGTTGCTATTGTGCTAAAGAGATGATTCATGTTCTCATAGCAACTGGGGTGAAAGAAAAATGCTCTTCTTCTGAAAAGCATTCTGTTGTAGTGGTGAAAGAACTCTTGAATAATCAAGCCAAATGGAGAGGGGAAAAAACACTTCCCTATAAAATTATGTGCACTAAACTCAAGGACATGTTCATCTTTACATTATATCGATCTTCATATGTATCTCAGTTAATAATCTGTCACGGCTGCATGATATTCAGCAAAGACAAAAAAGAACAGCATCAAATATCAGAAAGCACTTTAAATAAGGTGAATCTTCCAGCCAACATCTGTGGCAACTGAATGCTTATTGAGGCCTGCTCAGGAGGAGCAGGAGGGATTAGGAGGAATCTGTATCATGCATTCAAACCCAAATGCTCTTCAGCCAGAACCATTCACACAAATGATTACTACCAGCTCTTTACAAGCTGCCCCATACATTTTGCATTCACATGGCTAACTTGCCACAAACAGAAAGCACCAGATCTGTTCTGGCATTGCTGTCACGCCACGCTCATGTGTCACTTTGCTGCAACTGGAAGCATATCACAGTCACAGCACATTGCAGGGAAGTGGCAGGAGTGACAGAGAAGTTGGAGTGGACCGTGACCACGTTAAGCTGACTTCATGGTTTCAGTGCACTGTGATCTTGTCCTCATCCATTGAGGTTTCCACTATTATCACAGTCAAAATAGATCACAGTTTGCTAGCGCATCACTGTCATGTTTTATTCATGCTGAATATGCTTTATTCCCCCTTCTCCCTGCATCCATTCATGGCAAAATGGCTTTCACAAAGCATTCTGTAAGTTGCTGCAGGCATGGAGGGCAAGTTTGTCCTTGACCTGTGTTTTAACACTCTCCTCTGTGGCAAGCTTTAGTTTCAAATAATGGCCAGGTTGTGGAATTAGGAATCAATATTCAGGAGCACTGGCAAGAGAAAGCGGGTTTAATTTCCTGATATGTGTCAGCATGACAGCAAGCTAGACCTAGACCAGGTAGCATCAGTTACCAGCAGTACGTTCTGGGGCTGCTCCTAGAATGAACTTCCTGAGAAGGGATAAATGCATTTGTAATCAGCTTCACTTGTCCAGCATTACTGCCCTTTCCTCCCTCACCTTCTCCCTCATCATTCTCCTGACCTCCCCTCACTTCTTTTCCCTTCTTCATTTAAAGGAGCCTTGGTTGTCACACATCCCAAGTTCCAGAGCTGTGTGTGACTGGCATCATACAGGAATCCTTGCTTCTGGCAGTACCAGCTCACCCTAGCAGGCTGCAGTTTGTTTGGATGACAAAAAGACACTGTGGCTGGAGGAATATATATTCAGTCTCTTGAACCAAAAGCTGGTAAAAGAATTGCTGCAAAAATTAGTAGAACCTCACCCAAATGAGGGGATCCCGAAAATATGCTTTTCAATCTTACAAAGGTATGTTCCACATGGTCCCTATGCAGGATTATTCAGCTGGTAGCCAGCAGCTGGCTGCAAGATGGGCTGAAGCCTTTAAAGCTTATTTCCTCTGCAAAATTGTGTTGCAATTCCGCACCACAGAGAGTTCTGTAAATGACCTTTAATTAATAGTTTCATCCATGTATTTGCCCTTTTAGTAATGAGTATTTTGAAACTAAAGCCCTGTTGGTCAATTCTCATGGAAGTCTTCCCAGCAGGTTTTGACAGCTTTAATGCAGGAAAGTGGGGTAGTAGCAAGATACCTATCAAGAGATTATTATCATAGAATCATAGAATAGTTAGGGTTGGAAAGGACCTTAAGATCATCTAGTTCCAATCCCCCTGCCATGAGCAGGGAATCCTCACATTAGACCATATTGCCCAAGACTGTACAATCTGGCACTGTTTCCTGAAGCTTATCCAAAGCTTTTTAGCTATTTTTTGGAATGCCACATGGTTTCACCATCCTCTCTCTACATCATCTGGGGTTTTGGCAGAGAAGCACAGCTGGGTAACAAAGAACACCAGAAGATGCTGGATAGACTCTGATACTGCTCCCATTGGAATAAAGCTGCTGTGACTGCCTGCAAAGGCCTGCTGGCAAAACACAACTGCAAGCTCAGCACCAAGCCCTAGAGCTTCTGGTGGGTGTGCTACAGTGATCTCCTCTGGATGTAATAATCTCTGTGGGTGTCCAATAATCATTCTTAAGACAGTGACTTGAGCATGTCCAGAGTTTTCAAGGAAAACAGAGATATAGCTAAATCGACAAGCAAATTAAAGCACTGCCTGGTCAGGCAAATAGGCTTGAATTTCACTGAAGTTATTACATTTGTTTTTTTTTAAATATCTGCAAAACATGTAAATAATAAATATTCCTCTCCTCTATTTTAGAGTCATGTTGCAACAACTAAAATAACTTTCTGTAGACCAGATATTCACACCCCAAAAACTACCCCAAGACAAGACTAATCTTTGCCCTAACTTCAGCAGTTAAGTCCCTCTTTTAGCTTCTTTCTGCTTGCCAACAACCCCACTATGCAGTAAATTTTACTCTAAAATTGCATTGAAGTTGTAAATGTTGCAGTGCGGCCAGTGCAGAGGTGGGGAGCATTCCTGACATGAACTTCTTTCCATTCCTACGAGGTCTGGGAGCTCTTCCTCATTTGGAGTGCTCGAAGAGCTTTTCCCCATACACAAGCATTTCAGAAATAGGCCAAAATGTCTTCTAGCTAATTTTGGTTTCCAGAAAAGTTAAGCTGCATGCATATGGCTCTATTATGATTAAATGATGCAGATCTAAGTACTCTGAGTTTACAAAAAGAAAATGGTTATGAAGTGACTGTTTTCTCTAGCCCTCTTTGTGTGCTTAGAACATAATTAACTGGAGGACAGGCTTGCCCTGGCACAAGTCAAAAATGATTTAAACAGACATCTTTCAAAATTAAACGTTTGAGAGCCTGTTTGTGGGTTTTATGGATTTCAGGAGGGCAGATTCACATGGCAGAGTACGCCGGGAAGTATGGGAACAACACAAGAATTGCCCATTTCTTGAAGTACCTCTCTTGCTTGTCCATTCCTGAAGCATTACAGCGGATGATTCATGAGGCCAAGGGTGTTCTGCAGTGCAATTTACAGCCAGTGTCAGTGTCACTTCTTGACACAGTAAAGAGAAACATTAATACACTGTAGTTTGGTCCAAATAGAAAAATAACCTCCAGTAACCGCAAGCTGGCATGCTGGACTCTTTCAACCAGCTTGTTCCTCTTAGATGTCAGATAGCTGGCCCCATGCAGACCATACTTCAGTTCCCATAGCTTTGCTGGCCAAAATCACCATGCTATGGTGACTTCTGCAGTTGCCACCTGACCAACACCTTCCCATGACAGCTTGGCTTGACCATGAAGGGTACTATGCCCTGCCAGAGTGTTCACTCTGGGAAATTAGAGGCATTTGGATGTGGCTAGCATGGAATGGAGCTCCATGTTATTCCCTTATCATAGCAAGATGATAGAGTTTAACTCATTTGGACACATTTTTTTCCACTGCCAATAGTGAAGTACTTTTTAAACTAGCAACTTCCTTGCATGTGCTGCACTGTAGTTTAAAGCAGGATTCTAAGGAACTTTTTCAGTGTCAGCATCAGTATATTACAGTGCCTGCCACCATCCATGCCAAGCTAAGGCAAGGGAGACATCCTTCCTGGAGAATCCAGTGTTCAAGGGATTTCTCATGTCTGGCTGAATTTACTGAGGAATAGCATAAATTATCTTGGATGGTTTCTAGGGACAGAAAATGCTCTTGAAAGCTGTGGCCCTTTTTGCCTAGAAGATGAATTCTCAAATGCTCATTACAGACACAAATCAGATCTACTACCATGGTGGCACCAACAGGAAAACAAAAATTGAAGCTTGACAGCGAACATGCCTTGTACTTTTTCATATTACTTTCTTTCTTTCTGCGAGTGTGCTAGGTTATTAATGTTGTGGTAGGGATATGATTCAAGTCAAGGTGAATAAAGGTTACTGCTGCTGAAACAAGTGGTTCCCAGGCCTCCAACATGTTCACACCACTACTTCTGTGCTCAGTAAAAAACAAATAATTAAAAACTCCAAAATTAGTTCTCAACCACATCAGTCCCCTGATATATCACACTACCCAGCCACATGAACACTAGTGTCTGCCTCAAGCGGGGAGCAGAAATGCGTTACTGGGGGCAGGGATGGTTTTGTCCCACAACAGTTGCAGATAGTGGTGTAAAAATATACAGCTCTGGCTTGAACACAGCAGCTCTTCCAGGTAGACCCTACTGGAAGAAGACCTCATGCTTACAAAGGCTAATTTCTCCAGGAATTCACCTCTGTTCCCCCCTTTCCTCTAGAACAATGTTGATTTTATTGCCGAAATGCCTTTGGCAGAGAGGAACTACATTTCTGCTTGGCTGCCTCAGATCAGATTTTGAGTGACATGGATTACATGAGTCCAATCAGGAAACATAGTGATCTTCTGCCTTAGCCAGATACATCCAGACCTGGAGGTCTGCTACAGCTGTGTCGGCAATTCAGCAAGTGGCAGTGCCAGAAATTTAATACAATATTGCTCTTTCTGGCTGCCAAAGTAGCTCTAAGGAACCATTTACACTGCATACTGCACAGCCCAAAATGTGGGAGGTATTGCCCAGAATGCAAGTGAAAATGTGACTTTAGAACGGCACATTGGCAACCAGTCCTCCTGCTGCAAACACAAAGGGCCAAGACCATTCTTAGTATGAACCTAGGAGGATGAACTCCTCACTGGTGTTAGTGAAATCTGAAACAATACAACACACTACAACTATGATCTAGAAACTGTATGTTTACAGTCAGATCTGTTGTCCTTCTCAGAGCTGTGGGCTGCCTAAAGTTTATATTAAGTGGGCTTCTGGAAAAGTATCCATCTCTTACAAATCGGGTATCACTTATACCTCAGGTGCTGCAGCTATATTTTAGGTTTAAGCCACAATATGAAAAATGGTGAGCCAGTGATCAACCTTTGGTTTATCACAAGTTCTTCTCAGCTCAATTCATAACCACCTGGAGTGAAGGAAAGATTCCCACAAATAATGATTTAGTTTTCAGTCAGACTCCTCAGGGGTCCATTTGTTTCCTGCTCTTTCACATGGTTTTGCCTTGGACCACTTTAGTCCGTAAGGATGGTTTGCGTACTGCAAGAATTATTTTTCTTACAAAAATAGACTGCTCCCTTCTCCAAGCTCTGCTCTCCCTTTGGACACCAGATTTGCACTGTTTCTCACAGCTGTTTCTGTTCCTCTGCAGGCTACCTTTTAACAAAGAATTATTTCAAAATATTCTGCTCTCAACTTCAGTAGGGTTATCTGGTGGGCACAATACCCACCACAGCATCTCAACCCACTTTTATGAGGTATGCAAATATCAGAAGCCTCACTCTTGCATCATCAGATGCACAATTACATTTTCTGTTGCTGAGAAAACAGCACTGCCTTGCTGCTCCACATTTTCAGAAAAGCTAAGAGGGAAGAACATAAACCAAATTTTCCTATTTCTTAAAGAATAAAATAGTTCTTACGAGATATACTTGAAGAGCTGGAGGAGTATTTCTCAGGAAAATGTGTACATGGAACATCTACTGCTGGCATCCAGAGAGAGTTACCTTGCTGAAAATGCCCTCTTGTACTGCCATTTGCTAAACAAGCAGAAAGCTCATTCCGTTCACCTTTGCGTCCCATTCATAAGTGAGCTGCTTAACTCTCCATTCCAAGCTGTCTCCCTGCCTAATAAGTTCTTTTATTGACAGCTTGCCAGCAACAGCCCTAAAGTCAGCCTGAGAACATAAATACAGCCTCTTGAGCTTGCTTCAGTATGTTAGAGGACGCTTTCAGTACTGTCGACAAAGCTTTAATGGTGTGAACTCGGAGCTCGAGTACTACTGAACACTCCAGTGATCAACACCCACAGAGCATTGCAGAGAGTTTCGTTTCTAAAGTATTTTAGGAACCCTTGAAATCACAGGCTTTCTCTCTGTTCTGCAAAAGCTCATTTGGGAAAACAATTTAGTCCATTTTTAGTTGCAGAACTCTTGAGATAATGCTGCCTGATGTGCCGTTCTCCTGTTGCCTTCGTTTCCAATGTCATGCTTTCAAGCTGTCTGCCTTTGCTGACCAGAGGGTCTCACCTTTCCAAACCACCTCTGAACATCCAATAACATAAATTGAAAGCAACATTCCTGTTCCAACTCCATCCTGAGCAGCTTGAGAGATGGAACATGTCTCTCCAACCTCAATGCCTGTTGAGCATCATTATCCTTTGACTAAACCTAAAGGAGGCTCAAGGCTGCTCCAGCTCACACAGTGCTCATACATGCTCATTTGGGCAGCTCTTGGACATCTTGTCTTTGACCACTCCATGCTTGTGGATGCAGCTCATTACACCCCCTGGGTCACAGGTAGGAGCTCAGAACTTCTTTATCTCATACTTTTCAATCACACAGAGCAGTAAATTGTTTTGGAAAATTAGAACCTTGTGTACCATCCTTGCTTTAAAAGCATCTGTTGACTTCTTTTCCACTAGCTTTAAGCAAACAGCCAGCACAGAGACCCTGTGCACCCCTCATTCCAGCTCACACAAACTTTGGGCTTTAGGGCAGGCCTAAATAGAAAAGTTGCATTGGTTTAACAGTTTTTAAATTGATTTAAAGCAGTGTAAATGCCTGAGCAGAGAAAGGCTACTGGCTTGCAACCATCTTATGTAAAAATCAGACAATTACTGGTTGATGTGACTATTGTGTTAACTTCCTGATTTAGACTAATTTGATGTAAGCTGGTTATAAACCAATTTAAGTGTGTCCAATCAGAGACATACACTGGTTTAGCTAAATGGATTTTGCAGCTGAACTGATGCTACTATTGTGCGTGGACAAGCCCCCAGGCTTGCACAGCCTGTTTCTCCATTGCTTCTGTCTGCTTTCATTTACACCAGGACTGTAAACGTTACCAGCTCCTGGCAGTACAGCTGCATGCCCACGCAGAACAAGTGGAATGCTAGTACAAACCCAGAATTTTTTCATTTTTCTGTTCCCAAATAAGAAAAACATTAGTATTTTATCACGCAGCATATAACTCTTACTGACTAGCCTCCTACGGACGGCAGTCAAGCGTAAGAACCATTATAGGAATGAAAACACATAGTCTCATATTTCAGTGACAAAGGATCGTCATTCCCAACCACACAGCCAAGCACATATCTGGACTAATTCTAAGGGAATGGTGATGTTACCCTGGGGTGAAGTGGGTGAAAATGAGCCAAATTAGGTGAAGAATTTGCAATTGTTCCTGGAGAGCAGGAGAGCAGTTCCCTGGCCCCATGGCAGCACACAGGCACTGTTAAGAAAAGGGAGAGCAGAGAACCTGGTGCACAAAGGTACTTTGCAATGACTTTCACTTGCTATCTCATACTGCAAAATTTGGCTTTGCGCAAATTAAAACAGGGTGTCCCTATGTGGTGCTGCTCAGATCCCAGCTATTCACTCAAGCTTTAGTAACACTTTCCTGGAGGGCCACTGGAGCATGATGCTCCTCCCAGCTAGTCAGTCTTCACGGCGGCGTTGTTTTTCATGACTGTGGCATCTCCCCAGGCCACATTTCTTTCTGACCCATGCAGGGTGGCTCATCAGTTCTGAATTAATCATCTCCTCTAAAACCTGCTATTAATAGCAACAGATTTGTTCTGGGAGTAAAGACCAAGCTGATGCTTGTCCCCTACATTCCTGTCCATTGAGTTACCAATAGTTCAATCTAACATAGGAAATTCAGACATGTTTGAAATGACCACAAGACATTACCCTTCTTCAAAATGTTTCGGTGTCTGTAAAAATGTTGGGAAACACCACTATTTTTATCTTCCAAACAGTGTTCTGAACTGGATTTTTAAAGTTTTGCCATAAAAAAAAAGCCAAAACCATTTTTATCAGAACATTCTTGGAATTTCCTCATCAAAGTTCTACACAGTTGAAAAGGCATTTCTCATCCCAAACCAAGCATTTTGCAAAAATGTTTCAACCAGCTTAAACAGTAATGCAATTTTATAGTGCACAGATACAGGTCCAGCATAATGATATATTAGTATATTGAGCTATCACTGGTCTGTGATACTACAATCTCTTAAAAGCTTCTAGCATTTTAATAAGAACTGAGGCCCAATTCAAAGTAGAGAAAACCCTTAAGCTCTGAGTAGACATATAAAAACTGACAGGCTGACTATATTATCTAAACTGCTGTTTTATAGCTGTATTATGCACTCAATCTAAAAAAAAAAAAAAAAAGTAACATAAAAAAATGTATAAAGATAAGAAACTAGTGAGGGGTGGAGTTGTGTTTTTTTCATTAGATACATTCTTTGATTCCCCTGCCTAAAATGCTGCAGTCAGCAGTAGCTTAATTCTAAGTTATAATTAGGGTTATGCATTAAACCAGGACTCTTGAGCATGTCTAACCTAAAGAAGTTCAATGCATAAATGAAAAACAGACCTGTGGCTGGCTGACTTGGCATCAACCAGGACACCAATATATAGCAACAGAATAAATTTAAAATGAAAATTAAATGTGGTCATTATAGCTTAAATTGATGTCATATTTGCCAACTCTTTATGAAAGGAAAAATTTGAAGATAAGCATGATTTTGGAGGAGGCAGTGTGCCCTGATACAGTGCAGCTTGCTGGTACTTGGGGTGCATTTTAAAATAATTTAACATTAATTCTACAGTCTACAAAAATGATGTCAACATTTTTATTTAAGATTAGTTTTCCCCAAACTGTACATGATACAAAAATGCACAATTGCATGGCACAGTTTAGCTCATAAAAGACTATTTTTAACTTTCAGAAATTTGTTTGCTGAACACCAGCCAGTCAATGAGTGAAACAAAATCCAGATCTCCAAGAGAGTTGAAAGCCTTACAAAACTAAGTGCCTTGATTAGTAGGATATTACTGTGATTTAATTCATTGTATTTTGTATTTCTGGCATAAAAGGTGGAAAGCCTTGTGTCTTTAAGGACAGCTTCCTTCAAAAATTGAACAAGACACTGAACTGCGCAGAGTAACTTTCCCAGTTTTCTATATTTCAGCAAGTATTTCAATTGGTGCAAAAGACATTATTTTTGTATGCTTCTTTACCCTTTTAAGCCATGATGTTGTTTAGCAACACAATGCATTTTACAAGTGTGTGGCTAAATCTCATTCAAATCAAGTATTAAAGTCTGTAATTGCCATGCTAATAAAACCAGAATCACAGAAGGTCAAAGCTGAATGTAAGCAGTGGTTGAGCTTAACTTGCATGTGCCTTTCAACCTGAAGATATAACTTTACATACAAACTGCATCTCTGGATACTGGGAAGAATTGCCACAGCCTTGATTTTCTCTGTACACAACAGAATAGGCTGTAAATGATTTATTTATTTATAGAGAGCTGTGACAGGAAGGGAGCCCCTCCACTACCCTCCATGTTACAACTCCTATCACAATGAGCACATTCTCCCATGTTTTTAAAGGTCTGAATTGTGAGCTTCTGTGTTCCTGTGCAAATCAGGCACAAACAGCAGAAACACCACCTAGAAATGATGGAGGCTTCTATTTTGTTTATTTTCTTTTCTTTATGACTACATTTGCTCAGTGAAGAAACAAGAATCTGAGGTCTCCAACAGTGGATCAGCCATTTGTATATGGCTCATTCAAATATATAGCTTAGTATTTAAGCATATGCTTAATTTTAGGCAAAAGAAGTCCCTTTGAAGTCATACCATAGCAAGACATGCACCTAATGTTAAGACATGTATTTAAGTGCTTTACTGGATTGGAGCCAGAATGCCTTGCTTGCAGGATCCAGACTTCAATATTCAGGTTTAGATCTTTATTTACAGACCTGATCTGAAGGAATAAGATTGTGCAAAACTGAAAAAACTTGCTTTGTTATCATTTCCACTACTCTTCTGAGACCTTTGGGAACACATAGACTGCAATAGGCCCCATAGACATGCCCTTATACACGGCTGTTGCAACCCCACTGAAAAGCTGGCCAAACATCAAAGTACAAAACCTTGATTTATGTGTGTGTACATATGCATTTATTTATACATATACATACACGTGTGTGAGTGTGTACATATGCATGTCATGCATGCATATGTGCGTGCATATGTACCAGCTTAAGCGGCAATGAATTAGAGTTAAGCATTTGTTTTTGTAAGGCGTATTGATTACATCAGTGATGTTTCCTAAATAATTAAAGGTTTGCTTTGATCTTTGATTGTAGGCTTGGGTTTATGACAGTTAATGTAAGTATCTTTAAATGATTCCATCCTACACTTACCTATTATACAGCCTCATACAGGGTCATTGGCGTTCATCTGACAAGAAAATGAGTGAATTCAGGAAGCAAAACTAACACGAAACTATTCAACCAAGGAGAGGAGGCGGGATTCAGTTTCCTGCCAATTTATATCTCTGATTTGAATCACTGTGAGGTCAAATCATCATCAGTGCTGACACCAGGGAAGCTACCTGAGCAGCCAGATGGGGAGCAAGGGAAGGGTGCCAGACCTTCCGCAGTCGTTGCTGCCACTGGAAGTGTCAAACTGCACCCTGGCACTCAAGTCACCCCTCTGAAGCAAAACCTTCCTGCTAACCTTCCTCTCTTGAAACAAGTATTTAAGTAAAAGGATGCAAAACAGGATTCTTATGTAAAATAACTCATTTCCTTAGCACGGCCTTTTTTTTCAGATACAATTGCTAGTTAAGGAGACAGAAAAGGTTAATCATCCACCAAACTGACTGCAAGCATCCTAACAAATAAGCAGAGATCAGCCCAGAGGCCCTCAGCGCATGTAAATCAGCATCGTTTCATCAAGCTTGGAGTTTACACCATCATGTGCTCACTCAGGATCTGAAACCTAAATCTGTAAATGAAAATGATGCTAATTATAGTTCACCACCGAGCAACACTGCCTTAATTTTAAGGAAATGAAGAAAACGGGCTTGCTACATGACAGTCAATATCATATTGCCATACAACTAACTTAAAGTTGTATAAGTTAGATTATAACTTTTGAAGAAGCAATTATGATTTTATTGCACCCACTCTGCTGATGATTAATGCAGAGAGCCTAGGGGAAAATGCATCCTATCATTTGCTAACATGCACTATAATTATGCATACCTCTCCAGGTACTGTAATTTAGGACTTAAAAAGCAACATTCTGAACAAGGACTGCTGCACTTGTAAAACATTACAGATGTGTTATCATATAAATGAGGTAGCTTTGACATGATAGTGTTCTAATAAATCCTCAGCTAAGATTTGGAGACAAGATATGTCAAAAGCAAAATCCAAACTGTCTCTTAATCTTCTACATAAACTGTTTATTTTTTCTGAGTCCTACAATAATACATGTGTCAAGAAGGCTTTGATGGTTTCTAGATTAAAGTACAGTTGGGTTGGATTTTTTTCTCCCTTTACAGGTCATCTTGGGAATGATCATTTTAGTTAAATTAACTCAGCTATTTGCAGGTTTAAAATGTGAAGCAAAATAAAACTGTTTTCACTAAATTGGGAACTTGTGAGATGAACTTCATAAATAATAAACTTATTTCACTCCATTTCAGTGCAAGTTTTTAAATAGCTAACGCTGAATGATCTTCTGTCAGCTGGAGAGCTTCATTTCAAACCATTTACAACAAAACCAGAAGAAGAAAAAAAAGCAAAAAACACCCCACTTTGTATTTAGTGAGATGAATTTATGATCCCCCCCAACTTATGTTGATTCTGTTTATTTTTTTATTTATATCATAGTACTGATCTGATGTCTCAAGGAAGGCTGGGACCCCATTCTGCTTCACAAGATATTGGAAAAGGATTTTTATTCCCCTGCATAGCTGACAGTCCAACCTGTCAAAACAGAGAAATTTTTGGAAGGGGAATAGCAGAAAAGCAGCAGTATAGCAGGCTCATTTGCAGGATAGAAGCTGGGAGTAAAACCCGAATTTTTCAGTGCAACCTGTATTAAATCATGATGATTCTCAGTGTTCCTGATGCTGCCCAGTTATACGTCCCTCATCACTATCAAACATTTTGTTTTCTTCTTTAAAATACGCCATGCAGAACAGATCACCCACAGACATGTGCTCACAAAAGTGTCCTGGGTTGCTCCTGGAATAAAATATCATGGTCCTTTCAGGCTTTTAGTTGGACATTACTAAAAGCTGTCTTGGCAAGTACTAGAGAAGGAAGGAAAAAACCCTAAATAAACAGGAAAGCCATGATTTCACACAATAAAGCATGAACAGCAGTTGCATGTTATACCAGCATCTGCTCTGATTATGCTATGTGAGTGGTTCAACTGCATTTTGTGGTTGACTGTGCTGAAAGCCTCCCATAAGTTGAGCTGGTAGAATTCAAGATTTATTGCTATTCAAAATCAACGGCTAAAATCAACATATATCTGCAGTTACTCACCCCAACATGCATTGTCAGCCATAATTTTTCATCAATTGCATATTTTTTTGCCAAAATAACAACATAAATTTAGAAGTTTTTTAACAATGTGACCACAGGAAAAAATCCAAACAAACAAACAAATGAAAAAAAAAACCCAAGAACCAATTGAACAAACCCACAGGAGTCATTTTATTTGATATAATGCAAAAGCCCTCGTTCTCAAAAGTAGATTATTTTCAGGTATATCACACTGAAATTACTCTTAAATTTTGAAAAAAAAACCACTACGGGTTTTGTTCCATGAGTATTACTTAACTTCTTCTTTCAAATTCTGGATTTAAAGCCAGCAAACACAAATTCTTCATTGTCTTCTCTACTTGCCAGGAAAACCAAGCTAAATCAGGGAAGTTTGTATTCCTTTTATTTCAGTTTTTTGCAAACATTTTGTTAATTGTTTGCTGTTTACCTAATCTTGCCTGATGTGAAAACAATCACATCAAGACCCTTTCTGTGACTGTTAGAACTCTATTCTTGCAATTGCTCTGGGTGCCCGTAATGTAGAAGCAAAGCACATCCAGCCATCTCAGATGCTTGTAAAAATATGGATTTGTCTTCTCTCCTCAGTTTTCGAAATGAGCTGGGTATGCACTCAATATTCACAGATATTTCAGACCCAGACAGTTCTCATAACAGCTGGTAGTACGTTCTGAAAATGATTGCTGCTCGTTTTTCGAAATGCAGCAATCTCTTTGCTTTGTGATCACCTCTTTCTCAGGCAGAAATTAAAGCCAGCCTCAGTTTTCTCACAGTCACATTAAAAAAGAAACTGCATTAACATTTTGTAGTACTCTTTTAAATACCCTGTCTTGCAAAAACTGATTCACTGTTTTGCATTGATAAAATAGACCTGTTTTACGAAGAAATTTCTCAGGAGATCTTTATAATCCTGATGATTTCAATATTTCTCTCCAACACTGCAAAGAAATAACTGATTACCTCCCACTTGGTGTCACTTGGAAGACACTGCTCTTCACTTTCCTTTCATCAGA
Source organism: Psilopsiagon aurifrons (assembly GCA_025447955.1). Taxonomy (NCBI): domain Eukaryota; kingdom Metazoa; phylum Chordata; class Aves; order Psittaciformes; family Psittacidae; genus Psilopsiagon; species Psilopsiagon aurifrons. The sequence goes on from JAOEHY010047679.1 coordinate 16,376, forward strand.
AAAAGAAGCATTCGTAAAATTTTTTGTTAATGATAATGCTGCTCACGTCTTATGTAAGGGGAAGGACCGACCCCAGACCTTCACAGCTGTTTTGTGCTGTCTCAGAAAAAAGAAGAAAAAACCTGAAAGCTCTAATGTACTTTTTAAAACATTTGTAAAAGTGTCAAAGACTCTTAATTGCTGTGGAGAAATCAGGCTCTTCTGAAGTAAACCTTGCCAGTGCTCTCCTTACTACCATGTCTGTGTTGCTCTGGGTCTGGTCAGACAATAAAACATGCCAAAACCACTGCCTGTCAAACACAAGTCTTTCGCAGCAATATCCCTCTCTACACAAAAATCTAAGAGGAGGTGATTTTGCCCTGCAGAAAATGATAGCAGAGGAACAAATAATACTTTTGCTGAGCTCAGCAAAGTCTCTAGAGGTCAATGCAAAAATCACTTGATATGTGAATGAGACAAAAAACAACAGGTACAGGCAACAGACAAAGGTGTGCTTGAAGTGGACCTCCAGCAGCTGGCTGCTATGATACCACTGAATCAGTTGATTGAAACCATTTCCTCAGCAAAAGCTGAAACTTTGCAGAACACTATTTACCAAAAAGCCCCAAACTGAGAGACTCAGCTGTAGCTATAGTTGACCTTAGATACTCTCTACATTCACACCTTCACTGCAGGAAGCCTCTCCAATTCCAGCCCATCAGGAACAGAGAAAACTAAATGGCCAAATACTTCACAGGCTAGCTCTTTTTTGATTATTATTTGGAACAAATATGCAAATTACAGTCTTGCAAGTAGAAGTAAATGTTCTCATACTGCAGAGCACACACTAAAATATGTACACGCAACATCACAAGACTTGCTTCTTTACAAGTATGGCTGAACTTGTTTCCATAATGGTTTGTGTTTGTTCTTATCCCTCTTCACATTTAGTCGATGTAAATTGTAGGTTTCGTGTGCTCTAAATGATGTTCGCTTCATCAGCATTTCAGCACTATTTTATCTGTATATAAAGATCCAGCATCCTCACCCCTAATGCTCTTCTTCACATTTTTTACCTCAGATTCTTTATGCTTTGTGCAATACTCTTCCAGAGACTTCCTTCTCTGACTCATCCCCACTAACTAACGCAGCAATTTTGTGTGCCACTCAAGCAGGTTCTGCACATATCTGGTGTTGCATCACTCAGTGCTGGATGATTTAACAGCACAGCACTGCAAGGCAACCAAGATCATCACAAGGTTTTGAAAGAAAAGGACAAGTACGCAAACTCTTTTGCACTTACCATTTTTTATCATCGTTGCAAGTTAAAGAAATGTATCCAGCAGTGTTTTATGAATTTTAATAGAGCTCCACTAAACACAGGAAGTACTGTCCTTGCTTTGTAGTTAAAGAACAAACTAATTCTTTCATCCTATAATGCTTTCCAGGGATTGCAGACCATCTGGGTAGACTTAAATTGGCCTGAATGACCTGCTGAGGATCAGCAAAGCACAAAGTTGACCTGGCCAAAATTGCGTTGAGTGCTCGTTGGCTATAATTCAATATAAGATTATATCTCCTCTTAGTGCATCAGTCATATCCTCAAGACTGCTCCCATGATTGATACAGACATCTGTCAGCATATACCACCTAAATGTCTGACAGGAAAAGTCAATACTCACAATCATGGAATCACACAGAAGTGACAAAATGAGCAAAATGTATTTCTTATGCAAGGTGAGATTCACACCTCTGTAAATCCTTCAGTCCTTCAAAACTATTGGTGGGGATTTTGTAGGTGAAGCCATGAGTTTCATAAGAGGAGTGAAGAAAATTTGACACTGCCATCAGTGACAAAGAAGCCCTGTATCTATCTTGCTTGAAATTGGCTTATAGGAGTCTCCAATAAAAGTAGAAGAGTTTTTCTTTTTCTCCCTCTGCTACAAATTTATTAGTCAATTCAAACACAGTATTAACATTAGATCAACGTGCAAGGTCTGGGCAAGCACAAGGTTAAGCTTCACACAGAGGTGCTCAAAATATATCACTGGTGACTTGCTTCAATTCCTCTGTACCTCCAATCCAGAAGTTTTAATTTAAATGTTGACTTCCACAGCAGAATACAGAAGAAGCAAAACAGGACAATCTTTCCACTTAGTAGGCAAGAACAATTATACATACTTTTATATGCATTTAGCCAAGATGGGATTCACTGATTGTTTTGGTGTAAATGACAAAGGGCATCCTGAGCCATGTACTTCCCTCTGTTCGAGAGAAGCAAATCTTGCGCCAATACCACCTTGGATGGTACCCACAGCAAGCACCACACGCGACTATCTGGACATGAAGTGACATGCTAAACATGTATCTTTCCCCACTGGCTGAAAAATAAAAGCCACATAGTCTTGAAAGTAGTAGTGCCAACACTGCTTTTCTGAACACCAAGCATGAAATACTTCAACCAGGTTCACCCAGCCATAGGACCGCCTCACAAATAGATTTGTAGTCAGAGAAGCCACAAGGTGCTGTGTGAACATGTTTAGTAGGGCAATTCTTGTGAAACCCCCAGAGAAACAACCCTGGCACTCATTACAGTGAATGCACATTAAGGCATTTTCATGCTTTTGTGTTCGTCAGAGGAGAAATAAGCAAAGGCATGCAGGAGCATGGAGCACACACTCTGCTGTGCATTATATACACCCAAATAAGAGAAGGTCAACCAACAGTCTGAGCTGCCAAGACACACATCTTTGGGCAGAGGTGTATTAAAAGAACAAAAGCACTATGATATTTTGCAACTTTATCTTGGTTTCATTTAAAAAAAAAAAAAAAAGAAGAAAGAAAAACAAAAAAAAAACCCTAAAACCTAAGGAAATATCTCACCAGATAATCAAAAGGTTACTTGACAATAACTTCAATTCTCACTCTGGCACACTAGTCATTCACAATCCTCCAGGAATCTGCTGTATTGCTCTTTGGAGAGTTCTCAGAGTCCCAGCACACCAATGGAAGGTGGTTAAGTTACACAAAAATCTCTGCAGTGTTGCTTAGGAGCCAATCTTTGGAGTCTATAATGAAAATCAACATCTGTGCATTCCAGAGACTTTGAACTTCAGGTGTTTCACACTTCCTGCTACTCAATTTATGGAAAATGCTAATGAAAGTAAAGCAGATAAATGTTCTTTAACAACAGGAGGGTTTTGTTGTGTTTGAAATCGCATTGTTCTGAAGGAGCAGATTAATTTAGCCACTACCCAGGATACCAAAGGTTATACTTATAGTGAAGTCAAAATAGAACCTGTGCATATTTTATAAGGTTACATCATCAGGACAGTAACAGTAAAACCAGCTTGCCGTTTCTGTGAAGACTAGTTTTCAACCAGGAGGTGTCTTGTACTCCCCCCTAATAATGAAAGAGGCTGACTGACATTTGAAATGGCAATAATTTCCCCAGGAGATGCAGCTGCAATCTTAGTAGTTTCTGTTCTTGCTTTCAATCTGATTTCTCTTATCCACAGTATGAGGCAGCTGAGAATAATGCAGGAAACATTATCAGCAACAATGCTACAATTAATGCTGAAAGAAAATGAATATTTGTCTACAGAAGAATAGATTTTAGAATACCTAAGGGAACTACTGTAGTTTGAAAATGAATCTATTTTTTGTTTTTATTGAAATGAACCCTTATTTCTGTGGCTATACTCTGACTAGTTAACCATATCCAGGTAATAAGTGCATAGGCAGTTTTTATTGTCCTGTATTAAAGCTGTTTACTGAATGCTAAGTAGTGTAGGTCTATTCAGAAAACAGTCTATTTTGGCTCTAATCCATCAATACATTTCCACACCTCAGTTCTTCCATTATTAAATCCAAGAACTAAAAAAGGTCATGGCATTTTTTCTCTGATTCAGAGCTGCAACTGCAGAGGACATGCCAGTGTGGAAACAGCAGCATTAGAGGACCAAATGGAATTTTGTGCTCTGTTATTGGAGATTGTGGCGGTGAACAGATATGGTGGGTTTGCATCTTTTCGATTCAGGGTGCCATTTTTTCCAGTATATAAATGACAAAGTCAAACAAGTATCCCATTCAGCTCCCTGGTGAGATGGGATAAAGAAACAAGAAGCTATGAGAACATCCAAGCCTTCAACCAAGGCCCAAAATGAAAGGTGCTATTAATAGAGAGACATAAGCAACTAGACTTCAAACAGCTCTGGACACAATAAGGCTTCAGAATAAACTAATGTCCCCTTGACCATCTGCATATCATCAATCAGGTCATCCAAGAAAAAGATCTATAAATAACCTATCTGACCAACTCTGAAAAGGCTTTTGATATAATCCTTCATAAGTGCAAATGGTAGCATTCAGACCACCTTATTTGTGAGCACAAGAGTCATTTGTCCCTGTAAAGAAGCTTGCTGGTCAAAACTCTTTCATGCTCACATTTGACTCCATCCTCAGAATGCTACAAACAACAAATTACAGTGATCCAGCTGCAGTTCTTCACTGAAATCTATGAGCACCAACAGAAGAGCACGTTTTTTGCCCAGAAGGTCCATGCTTCTGGCTGAATTGGGATAACTGGCCCCACATAGCTCAAATACAGCTAAATCACATAGGTTGCTGTCCATCCCCTTAATCTGCTATATCAGGACATATTATTTAAATTATCTCAGACAAAACAAAAGCCCAAATGCTCTAGAAAGCAGCCTTTCAAGTTCTGGAGCATGGCTCTGAAGCTCAGTGATAATTCAAAATAATGATAATACTGTGTGTGGCTTTAGAGAGTTCTTGTAATGATTCCTGCCAGTCAAAGTAAAAGATTAATGTAGAGACCTCAAATCCACCATCTCCTTTGCCTAATATAAACACTAAGGTTCACCTTGTCCCTTCTTCCCTAGGGAGGTTCCAGAGGAACAAGTCTCTCTGGTTTTACTCCCCAGGCCTAGAGGCTTTACTTATCAATACGCTGGAGTTGTATGTCCAGCACTGACAATCTGAAGACTGCCCAGCATCCTGAATTGCAAGAACATGAGCAAAATCCTCTTTGACATTCCTAAGGAGGTCTTTAATAATGTAGCCCTCAGGTTAAATAAATATCTTTGACAAACAGGGCATAGTTATTTATTATTCATTTACTTCTATGCAAGAAATACAGGTCATTCACTGAACCAGGCACTGTCACATTCATTTTTAACTCATCTGGAGATAAGCCTTTATTTATTGGAAATGATCATAATCCCATTGGCTTCAATAGAGTTTCATGAGCTGAAGTCATCAGCTAATCCATATCATAGTAACTAACTGATGACCCTTCTCAAGCAATTAAAGCTGTGTCCCTCAAACGACATATAGTTTGTTGGAAAGAATTCAAAGTCTACATGGGGAAAAAATGGCTTCCCAAAGTGTTGTGTAAAGGTACTGAAAATCTGAGAAAATATTCTTCATATCAAATTATTTTGACTTAAATGTTTTAGCAAACCCTGAATACATTCAATTTTCTAGAAAATTTATTTGTTTTCTGACATCACCACCATTTTGCTTTTCAGATGACTTCAATGGATTTATTGTGGTCTATCAGTGTACTCTACCTACGGATCTACTCTACAAAGTCAATTACATTTCAGTGGATGGGCTCATACAGTTTTCTTTCTTATACTGTTTTCTTCCTTATTTGCTGTAGCTTTCCCTTTTATATTCATGACCGAAAACAATAATGAAACTCTAGTAAATGCTTGTATTGTTTTCTGAAGACTACTTTTCACTGAAGTAGGTGTGGGGACAGATTTTTTTAAATGAAATAATACTGTTTACTACCAAAAACATTTAATAATAATTACATTAAGAAACATATATAAAAGCAAAGTAATAAAATAAAATGAGTTTGAGAACACAAAAGAGAAGAAAAAAAAAAAAGACAGAAAGGATTAAGTAGAGTCATATAAGGAATAGATTCTATTTAATGAAAATTTCCACAGTGTTCAACATTTTTATTATGGTTAATAGCACTGTGCTTCATTTTTGTCTGCAGTAATTGTGTATCCTTAATGAATGGGCACTCTTATTTCCCCATTGAGCACTGACAGAAATTAATAAACCTAATTCTGTAGGTTTAAGTTTAATTCTAGTGAAATATATAAAGCAGTTACATTTTCACTTAGCTACTAACTGGAATAGAAATGGGTTTAAGCTTTTCAGCAGCTTAATAGGAAACAAATTGGGTTTTCTTTTATTTCATTTCTTTTTTTCTCCGTCAGTACTTGGGTCTATTTTTGTTGCTTGCGTGCAAGAAAGGACATGTCACAGCTGGTGAGCTGAACCGAGCATACACTGAGAGTTGTTAATTTATTTCTTTTTTTAAGTACAATTACTAGACTTAGCCCTTTGTGCCAGCCTCGTTGTTAATGATTGGTAAAGACCATCTCCTTGGGTTATACTTTGATAGAGATCACAAGCAATAAGAGATTTCAGACTGCCATCTAGAAAACTCAGCTATCATAGCACTCTGGAGACAAGCTTTCAGGTTCGTTCCTTGTCTGGTTATGCAGGGTAGTAAATAATCTGAAGCTGAGCAAGAATTGTGTGATATTGGATATAATTATAGATGCCATCATTCCTGACAAAGGAAGAGAGTGCCTTGATGCCTTCCACCACATTTACAGAAAAAATAGAGGAGTCCCATCTCAAACGTTATGTGTTGGGTGCACATATAATGCATCATACGAACAAATTCCATACATCTTCCCACCACAGTGCCACAGCCATGAACTGAGCGTTGAACAGCCAATACTTTCATGTTGATCATGAGGTAGACTGCTTATGTCCCATGATGCAAAGCCTTTGCAATAAGCCCTTCCTAGCAGAAGGCTGGGTGTAACAGCTCAAAACTAAGACCGAAGTGAGTTTGCAGGTAGGTAAATCACTCAAACCCACAAACTGGAATTTAAGGCAGAATTTGACTGTGAGACTGAGGTGCAGTGTTCTGCTGCTGCTGAGGCCTAGGCAGTGAAACTAATGTGGGACTTGTTTCTTTTTGGATTAGCAATTTTTAAGATAAACTCCAGGTGCTGAAGAGCCATTTTAAGAGCCACCACTGAGTGCCTGAAGGACTCGGCATGTTTGCTTTCGAAAGAACCAATATTGTGACCACAGGTGGGCAATAGTGAGACAATCACTTTCTAAAATACATCATTTTAAAAACAAGAATAGAAACATCAGTCTGGCATCATGACAAAAGTGCTGTTTGGGGGATAATTATATGGATTCTTCCTATCCTACAGTTTCATTTTAGAGTGGGCCAAATCCCCAGCTGGTTTAGATCAGCAGCTGATTTACTTCACTAAAGTCCTGGCCTGGTATTTAATTTCTATTATTACCTTATCTTTTACAGTCCCCACTGTCCTAATTTATCATCTGTGATAGAAATCGCAGGAGCATAGGATGGGGAAACCATGAACAAAGGAGCAAAGACAGGGAAAACATAAGATTAGAGCAGAACCCTGTCATGAGTTCTTCTGTACCCCTATCTGTCCATTTTTCTAGATCATGAGACTGGATTATGGTTTAATCATATGTAAAGATGCAGAACAGAGGAGGCAGTGAGAAGACAGAAGCAGAAATTAGACATGAGGAGGGATGTGAGTTTGTTACAAAGAGGACATAGGAAAGCAACAAGAGAGAAGCTGAGGTTGTCAGTGGAGAAGGTTGAGCAGTGCAGAAGCAGCAACAGAAAGGACGTAAGCTGGGGTCAGGAGTTCAGGGAACACTGGAGTGCAAAGGCACAAGAGGGTCAAACAGCTTCAAGCTTCACTGTTCAACAGCTAGAGCTGACGTGAGTCCTGGGCAGGGTTAGTCTGGGAGCTGGAGAGATCATAGAATCATTGAATCAGCTATGCTGGAAAAGATCTTTAAGATCATCAAGTCCAACCTAGCCACCTAGGAACCCAAAGCAAGACACATAATGCATGGAGAGCAAATAAACATCCTGCAAAGGAGGTTAACAAGCAACATATAGGGCTTCCTCCTTCCCTTTACTATCACATACAGAGCTGGAATACACTCTGAATTCAGGAGGAGTTGTTCCAGAAAGAAATGAAGTAATATGCTATTGCATGTGTTCCCAAAAGCAGCCTTTTCCCATGGACCCCTTCCCCAGGAAAAGGCAGCTGCAGCTGCGAAGCCTGCCCTAAGCCGGCTCTGCCAGTTTCAGATCTGTTAGCCTTCAAGGTTTTTAAGTTAAGTATTTTGTGAGAGAATAGTGTTGAAAAGAAACAAACAAACACTAAGCAGCAACAGGTAACAACACCCTTCAAGCCAAAGCAGACTGATTTCTTAGAGCCTTATGCCTCATTCACCTCACACAAATCAGCTCCGAGTAGCACAGCCTTCATCTCACAGCGTATCGGCTGTGCAGGTGATAGGAATGAGGGTAGTAAGGTAGGCATCTACAGGGCTATCCAGGATCTCTTGCTGCATAGCTACTTTGGGTTACCTGAGACCACCACTGGGGGAAATAATCTGGTTGAACCCTGACTAGTCTGGGCCCTGGGCCCACAAAGGATAATCATGGTAAGATCCAAACCTCTGTGAATAGTCATCAGCATTGCGGCTGAGAGCTGAAGGAAAAATCTGAGACAGTTATCCACAGACTCTGCTCGGAGGATATGCTCCTCAGTCTGTAGGAAAATGTCCTAATAGTGAAGATGCTCAGCAGCAAGAGAATTGGTAAAAACAACTTTCTCATGAAAAACATGCAGAAGAGAATTTACTGTTCCCAAACAGGACCTTCCTAGCGTCTGATGTCTAGAGAAAAACATTTTAGGTTTTAGGCATATTTTTTTTCGGATGTTTTCACACCACAATGATTTAATTGTTTTTCCCTGATCAGCTAAATACCTATTTGCTTAATGACAAATAGCTAACAGCTTCACTATAATAATCCATATATGAAAGTTGAGGTTACGTCTTTCACTTAGTCAGAGAAATGCATTTTTCCGCCCTGGTTCCCATCACTGCTCCCATTAGTAGCAGACTAATAAAGATGCCCTGCGGCAACAACCACCCTGTTAAGTAACAGGGTTGAAATTCCACCCATTTTTTTTCTAATAGAAGACTAGCAGTCATACACCTCTGCTGTTTGCCTACTTCACAGGTGTCCCAGAGGACATACAAATGTTTAGTTTGGAGAGTGTATGCACCAAAATTGTTATCATAAACTGCAGTTTCACATTTACTTAGATTTCATTTTTTTACTTATATGTATCAGCTTTTATGCTTGCCTTTAAAAACCAGAAACCTAACATGCTGTGTTCTATTTAGAGCAATGAGGGAACAGCACAGGTGCAATGGAGACTGGATCTACCAGATGAAATTAAAGTTTGTGCACTGTGATTGATTTGCCGTCACTGACAGGACCTAACAAACACTGGCTCCTGTTCCAGAGTTGCACATACTAAAGATCTATGCAATTATATGAAATTAATATCTCTTCATTTCTTTGGACAAAACTGCCGTTTCCCCAAGGCTGTATTTCAATCCATGTCCTACACATTTCCCAGGCAATGGAATATTGTCATGCAAATCTGACAGGCATGCTCCTTGGTGTGCCACATATAAAATCTGTCCCTACATGTTGAAGATCAAGTTCCACCGACTAATATACAATTTTAGCTCTTCTGACTATACCAACACCCAACACCCCCAGGAGATGTAGCTCTCCTGCAGCCCTAAGGCTCTCTCAAGATTGAACTACCTGCTACAGACACAACTGGGAGAATACTGCATCACCTCCTTTGAATCAATGTTAATTGCAACAAAACTCTCAGGCACATGCACCAGAAGTGATGTGAATCTGCAGGAGACCATGGCAACTGCTCACAGCAATGGTGATAAAGTAAAATGGAAGGGCACCTGAATATGAGCAGAAGCAATGACTGACACCAAGTGATAGTACCTGATAATTATAGAGGGAGGGTCAGAAGAAATCTGGAAAGGTAACAGGAGGAGGGTGTGGAGAAAGAGGGAAATAAGCAAAGAATGCTGTCTCAATACAGTGGATTAGGAAAATGGCTGTGCATTATGTGGAAGCTGAGCTCATTCATTGTTTCTGCGGCTCCTGAAGCTCATCTCTGCAGCTGGAGGAAAGGGATGTCCTCCACTGCAGCATCTCCTTCAGCCAAGTCAGGAACAGCAGACTCTGAATTCAGCTTGAGCCTCAAGCACTCTTCACATAAAAAAAGGTGTGATTCAGGTATGTGCACGGCTCTGAGAGCAGCACATTAACATGGGTTGCACTGGTTGAGCACTGAGAGGTGAAAGAAATATTTGACCTGTTTTCTTCCCCTTGTATGCTACAAGCCATAAACTAAATAAGCCACAAGCACCATGGAATCCAGACTTTGGAATCCCAGATGATTGTGTTTATTCTCTTTTTGGACCTTTTGTTTTTATTTTTTTTTTTACTGAATCTAAATAGAAATTGATGTTTAACTCCAGGAGCACTTGAGGCCATGTCATGAAGGCTATATTTTGCTACTGTTCCCAGAACAGCATATTTCAAGGAAGGAACAAAATAATCAATGAGGCAGCATGACATGAGACAGACTGGAGGTCACACACTTGGTTTAGTGTTTATGACAACAATAATTAGCCAGGATTAATCATAGTAATGGTTTTTAAAATTTAACTTGAAAGTGGAAACCAGTTAGGTCAGGAATTTTGCCACCAGAATTTTGGCTCCAGTGCAGTCCACAGTGCTTGCAACTAAAAGCCTCAACTCTTTTATTATTCTTCAATGGTTTAAATAAAATGAGTTGATGGGACAGCAGTGACTCATACAAGATCAGTATCCCTACAACCCATATATATTGGTTACAATAGCATTTTTGATGGAAGTCAAACTGGTATGGAGACTAAATCTTGCCTTAACCCATACTAGCAAGCTTGCTTCAAAACAGAACCTTGGCCAATACTTCCTCAACTTTACCAGTCCGGAGTGAGAGAGAAGACTGAAAATTCTCATAACTAATAACCTGGGAATCAAAGTCATGCATGCACCTGAAAAGAAAAAAAATTTGTCTACTCCAGCCACACAAAAAGGCTTGACCATGAAAGATAATGCTTGTCTTCAGTCAGTGTAGGGCCCTGCATTTCACAAATAGACCTTAACATGATAAAGGCCCATTTGGCAACACTCCATTTTACTGAAACCAAAATTGCTCAGAAGCTTAAAATGACATACACGGAACTAAAGATCAGTATGGAAAGCTATATCACAGAGAAAGAAATGCATACAGCTTCATTCTGATCCCAACATGGCTCAAAAAAAGATTAAGCCAGTGTTTAAAAAACAAATCTCTTGGGTCCTGGTCACCATCGGAGTAGGACACATCCTCTTCTAATTACTACTGGCATAAGTCAATGGTAACACAGCTGAGGCAAAGGTTACATACAACTGATTCAGGCAAGTCCACAATCAGGCCCACTGATGATTTGCTTAACTGATGGTCAAATGGCAACTGGTTAAGTCACTGGCAAATAGCAACTTTTACTTCCAGGGCAAATAATCAGTTTAGATAAGTACAAGCCATAATCCAAATGCAAGGTATGTATTTGATCATTAATTAATCAAGATTATGGTAACAAAAGGTATTAAAATGCTAATTATTTCACTTTTGCTGTTATGGCTTCATGGACGTTAGATGAAGACACTACCTGATATTATTGCAGAAGCACATGTGCTGTCCCAGTGTGCATCACCACAGTCCGTACACACAGGTCCTGCTGGGCTAGACTGCTGAAGCTCAGCTCTCATGAGTATGGGATATGAAAGTGTCCTGTTGCCCAACAGCTAAAATGGCTTTTCCAGTGTCCTGAGCTAACCCATAAATCACAATGTACAACAGACATACACCAAACCAGAAGCAATTTTTAATTCTATCTGAGTACAAACAATTATGAAGTCAGACCATTCTACCAGTTCTTGTATCAGACAGTTTTAAAAGAATCAAATAACTGATTGACCATATAATAGACAAATTAATCACAGAAAATGTAGTTTCTCCAACATAAGAAACAAAAGTGCCACTCACACATTCACACAAGCAAATAGCAAAGTGACAGCAGAGATTTGTTCCTGTGAATCTTCACAGAGGAAGCTGCAGCTGGCTGCATTGCTGACAAAGTCCTGGTGTAGCTGACAAAACCAGGATATTAAGGAGCACAGTCCCATTTCTATGCGCACAATACAACCATGCTGAGGTGCACTTGAGCATCTGGAATTCACCACTCTATTCTGGAGTGGGTTTTAACTAGCTTCTGAGGGAAGAAACACAGCTGCTGCTACATAACTACAACTAAAGGTGCTCTCCTGAGTTACAGACAATTTGTATGCCACCGCAATAGATGGCAGCGCAGCGGGGCTTCAGTGGTAAAAGCTAGGCTGCCTAGCTGCATATTGTAAGATATATCTATAGACTGGATCTCCAGTCAATGATTTGGAAGATCCTTTCATTTGTATAGCTCAGGAAATATCAGAGACAGAGGATACTGTAATGACCTGAGAGTCAGCAGGCAGATCTATGGGACCAGATCAATATCCACAGCTGCCTAAGTCATCCTCAGCCTCAGCTATTAGAAGTGGTTTCCTAAAATGGAAGTATCCCCCTTTCTTTACTTGTTGACTGTATGAAATGAGGCATGAGGCTTGGAGCTAAGCAGCAAAAAGCTGCTTTCAAGTGGGCCATTGGTTTCTGCATCACCCAGTGTAAAACTGAGTCAGACGTGAACACACAGGACTAGCTGAATTTTTGTCAGGAGACTAAAGCAACTGCTGCACGATCGCAGAAGATGTTGCTGTAATTGTACAGCAGAGCACACACTAGGACCATCACTAGAGTGTGTGAATACAAACCTTACGTGATATCGCAGGAGTGGGGTCTGGGCACTCCCTTCCTTTGGCATAAAACAAGTGACCTCTAATTCACCACTAAGTGCCACCAAGTCTGCATATTATTAAAGTAGGAGAAGCACCATCTAAGTCTTCTCCACCTGGGGACTACTCCATAGAAGAAGGAAAGCTACAGGGTTTTATTTAACTCTTATTTTAAGCAACAGTTTTTCTGGTATAAACACAGCTGTCTGTGCTAATACTGAAATTCACTTATATTAAGCAAATAGTCAAGATCAACTACTACTACACACTTCAAGCCTGAGCAAGTAAACTCTTAAGTAAATGAATCACTGGGTCATTTTAATCAGTTAAGTGGCTTAGTACCGGAATGCATGCCATTCCTTTTGGTTTCAGGAGCTTTCCTACCTGCACTTATTGCTACTGAAATAATCCCTCTGCTCCACCCAGCTATTAGGCTCCAATTTGTTAAAAACCCTGAATCAGAAGGTGAACCTTCAGTGGGTGAGAAGCCCCTCTGAAACTGCAGGATGACTCATGGTCTTAAACCTGGGCTGCTGGCTTTTCATCCTTGGCCATTGATAGGCAATTTTAATGAGGCAGATTGAAGTTATTCAAAGCATTGAATAATACTCAATATTACACTGGCACTTCCCTAATAAAAACACACCCACAAACAAATACATTTGAAGCACATCAGACTTACAATTCATTGGCTGCTGCTTAATCTTACCACGAGATAAATTGGAGCAGAGGTGTAAGGAGTAATCTCAGTTTCTCTTATTAAACTATCTGGAAGTGGAAGTGGCCCAGAGGAGGGCAGTTAATTCTCCACTCACATTTATATATACACACACTCCATGGACTATGTGGCCTGTGTTCAAGGCCTTTCTATCTCTTTTTGAAAACAGGGTGTTCAGATAACTGTGAACGTTTGGCCTCTTCCTAATTCAGGTCATTTTATTTGTATGCTCCTCAACTTTGTCAAGGTCTTTGCTCCTCTGGGAGAAGTTGTGGAGAAAGGGACAAAAAAGGAGTTCCATAATGAAAGCTACTGGGTAACGAAAGAAACAAAAGAAATGTGAGCACACCAGGAATAGCAAAGCATGGCATGAAACAGCAAGAGGATGCACCACTCTTTCTTCTCATGAAAGTTTCATGAAGTTCTTTGTTTTGTCCCCCATCTTTATCCCTGAAAGCATGAGGAACTCATTCATCCTAAAACATAACACCACCCTATCCAACTGAGGGCTGAGAAAGATATGAATTACAATATTAGATATACATTTGAGAGCTTTTGGTAATGGAAGGTCATAAGGACTTTTAAGGTACTTGAGTTTTAAAAATACCTAAAATTTCCCTTCCTCAACCCCTAGATAAGGTTTCCACAACCACCAGCATTGGCGATGATAGAGGATTCAAGGCACACAAAGATATTCTCAGGTGAACTAATCTCTGCAGGAGCATGGCCACTGATACCTGAGACAACAGAAAAGGTTCTGAAATAGATTTTTTGGAACCAGTCTGTTTTCAATGCAAAAATGCATAAAGGAGAAAAAGTCCAACAGAATGAAGTGAGATTTCTGTCAAATAATTCTAACAAAGGTACAATAGATGTTTCTGATTTCCTGCATGGCCTCCGCCAGGACACTTCTCACACCCCATTTCCTATCATTAAAACCAATGGAAAGGCATAACACAAGTGCAAAGAATTCTTCAGTCATTAGTGCTGGTTAGGTCTGAATTTTTATCTTTTCAGGGAGAAGTGAGCTGTAGAAAAGCTTAGAAAAAGGGTTATATTTTAATCACATTTGAAAAAAAAGAAAAAGACAGGCGGACTATCTATTCAGTGAGAATCCAACAAAAAAACAATTGTCTCAATTGTCTTACAAGGGCAATTGAAAATCAAAGTGAATGAGTATTTATAGCAACTGAACTGTTTAAAACAACAAACTGAAACTGCAGCAGCAACTACTTCACAAAGTCATATTCTTGAAGAAGGGGGAAAAAAAGATCAAAGATCTGCAGGCAGCCAGCTCTGCATACAAGTGGCTTTATCAGCTCTTGGCTGTGTTAAAGAGAGTCAGGCATCCTAAAAGAGAAAACATTTAATGAGGTGATGAACAACACTTTCTTGGCCTTAATTATAAGGATAGGACTAAGCAACAATAATTGCAGGATAAATTATTGTCAAGAGATATTTCCAAACAACAACAAAAACCCCATGTCATTATCAAACAATTATTTTAAGTCTCATTTCCATATAAAAAAGAATAAATGGAGTAGTCCTCTTTTTCTTTTCCATTTGTGGGGGTGGTGGAAATTTTCAGGGTGGTGCATGGGAATTAGATGCACTACACCCAATATTGCTAATGACAGATTAATTCTCGGCAGATCACTCTGGGAATTGTACATTTGTATCCAAGGGCAGAATTCAACCCAAGAAAAACTCAAATCTCTGTGATGTGCCCCCAAAGAATCTCACATGTTTAATAATAGGAACATAAGACCAACTTCCTCACAAAGTATCATTCAAAGTAAAAAGCAGAAAAGTTCCATTTAGGACAGAGAGAATTAAGCTTTAGGTGAAGGAAAGTAGATGTGCACATAAGCTACTCCAGCCTTATCAGATGAGCCTTTTATCAGTTCATATGAAAGAAATGAGATGTATACAGAAGCTTTGAGTCAAATAGGGTTTCAGGAGCCAGCAAGTGTATGTCATACAAATGGAGACAAAATGAGATCATGGCAGTTGCACTCAGACATTTATTTCAACACTACTTCGTGCCTACAGATCCCAAGCATTGGAAGACCCAGAGTTTTTTGGCATTAGGAGTGGTGCAGAGCCAGGTCATCTATTTTCCCACATTAGCAAACAGAACAAAGTACTAGCCAGGTTTTCAGAATGGCTCCTGCTTAGCTATTAAAATAAACAGTCATATTTTCAGAAGGAATCAGAAGAATACTGGCTGCCATTGGTTTCTGAACTTTTTTTTTTAGCAATCCAGTTGCTGGGTGTCTAAACCAAAGGCCAGATGAGAAGATGGAATGTTTTTCAGAATTCAGAGGGATTTATCTCCCTGAAGATATGGACCTTTCAAAGTGTTTTTACTTATCCCTGAAAAAGTGGTCGCTTTTGAAAAATGTAGTCTTTCTCTCTTGTGTATGTGCATAAGTGAAATTGCATATATACAGCGGTTGTGAATACAATACCTACCTACAAGAAAAACAAATAAAATAAGATGATTGCATTTTAACGTCTTTCCTGTATGGCATCTTGGCAAGTAACTTTCCCACAAATAGTGATGATCAGTTATGCTTAGAACAGACTAGCATATTATCATATGAATATACACAACAAGAAATCTCATTTCTTTTACAAAAAAGAATTAAATAAAGCTGGGTACCACCAACGCTTTTTCTTTAGTTTCATCCACACAATAGGGGCAGTGATCAGTATTACAGTTCAAGGAAAGCTTACTTATTTTTTCCTTTTTTTTAAAACTCTGACAAATTTGTCAAACTACTTGAAACATCCACACATTTTCCAGAAAACAGGAACTCTTCAATGTCTTTACTCTTGCTAACATAAAACTGTGACAGCAAAAGCATAATTTCAGCAGCATAGGCTCCATTTCATGCCTTTTTCATCATATACTGGAACTACAAAACCTGATTTTCAAACAGGATAAAGGCAAGCACATTTTAGACATTTCACCCATTAACTTAAAAATGCATAATCCATTGCATATAATAGACAAGTAGGTTTCAGCTTGCACTTCGGAGTCATTTCGTAGCCCACAGGCTACTGCAAAGGAATCTACACAGAAATTTGCAAGGATAGTACTCAGTAGGCGTACATTTTCTGTATTCACGTCTATTAGATCTACAAGAAAAGCTCCATTAATAATAAAAACTTTCTCAAGCATATGGTCCCAGCTCACAGCACCATAAATCAGTATATAAGGTGCAAACAATTGACCAAAGAAACAAAATCCTGAGATTGTATGAATGCATATAGAGCCACAAGGTAATAAGACACACAGTTAATCAAAAGTTCAGTAATTTCCAAGATTCTGGACAAATCAGTGGGATATGATTCAGATTCTATATCCTAACTAAAGACTGGATTATTTCAGTGACAAGGACAGAATCAAAATTTAGTTCTTTCTAGTACTTTGCTTACTGACATGAGACAGCACACTAGCTGCTTCATTTCTGCCCTTATTGTGCTTACTGTAAATTAAAGCCTTGGCTCGCAAAATACAGAGAAAGGCACAGTTCTTATTTCAAAAGCTCCCTCTAGCTTTTCCTAACTGTTCGTTACCAGAGTTTTCCTGATGATCTGATAGAAAAGGCAGCTTAGAGTCAAAGGTGGTCTCATCAGTCGTAGAGAAACACACGCATATTGTATAACCAATTTCAAGTAGGCTTTTAATTTGTAAAAGACACACAGTTAAGATGATGTTAAAAACCCACCCTCTCCTTTTGATTCAAGATCAAAGAGATTTTTAGAAAAGTGACATAACCCTTAGATGTCCCAGAAAACCACATTTGCCACAATTAACCAGCTTCTGTCTCCAAGCCTCTTACACACAGAGGAGCTGGAACAGTGCGTTCGGAGCAGTGAGGTTTTATTGCAATTGTGGGCACACTTGGAACAAACAAGCACAGGTCAAGCTCCCCGTGGCTTTGTTCCAGCTTGTGACAACCAGGGGCAGACAGTTGAAGGAAGCCTGAAACAACCGATCTGGGATTGCATCACCAGGTCTTCAAGGCAGCGTAAATCAGCATAGCTCTACTGAACTCACTACAGTCTCATGATTCATACCAGTGAGTATTCTATCCATCAATTCAAAGCCTGTGGAGGCCAGTGGCACTGCACAGGTGAAGTGTTCAGATGCATGATCCAGATTCTTCTTTTCATCCAGGGACTAACTAAAGAGTCTGGTGTCTGCCCTGAAGTCTGAGATAGTAGAAACAGGAATAAATACAGGAAAATGACTGGGATCCTACAGAAAGAGAAACTGAGGAGATAGGAAGTTGGAAGGTAGCACCTAAATGCAAGCCACCCCAGCATGTTTTCAGCCAGAAGGCTACATCAGAAATTCTGCATACAATATCTTCTAATGAAATTTGAACAAGCTACCTGGTTGAGAGATGCCTAAGGTCTACTCAGTCTTTATCACAATATTGTGACAGGAGAAAGAGATGCCATCACATGTACCCCAGAAATGTAAAAGGAGAAACCCATCAAACATACAGCACATAATGAAACAGATGAAGTTGATAAGTAAACTTCCATAAACTTGAATAATTTGTGTGAGAACAGTGATGCATTAAAATTGCATTTTCTTGGAAAAAAACCTACAAAAGTTTGAAGTGGGTTATCCATCACAGCTGCATTTAAAACACAGTGGATGACAATGGCAGCATGTAATTTCACTGCTCTCTGGTATACAGGCCGAATCTCAGCATATACAGCACACAGGGAGAGATGCACATGTTAGTGTGTATCACGCAGGTCAGTCCTCATGCTGCGAATGCAAACTGGGTAGGAACTTCTCCTACTGATAATTCCCTTTTATCTTCAGCAGTAGAGCACACACTTTTCAAACATGAATGCCAAGTCCAGTTCCATGTTTATGGGCATATGAATAGGAGAGGTTACGGCTACTTAAAAAGCATTTACATGACCTTTTACAGGATCTGTCTGTTCCTGCAGCACACACATTCCTTACTATAGATAATAGATCAAATATAGATGTACAAATTGCGGCAGGTACTACTACCCACTCAACTACCACCCAGGGACTGGACTAGAAACAGATATCTTTAGAAGTAAACGGCAATGAGGGGAATTTCAGTCATTTTTCAGGTCATAATCAAACAAACTATGGCTCACATCTTGTGAAATGCAGATATAGATGAGTATCAAATGCTGTACAATCTTCCATATTCTTTTTATATATTTTAACCTCCTCCTGTCTTTCAGCACGTACTCCAGAGATCTAAGACTTCCCAGCATTACAGTACTTTGTGTGCTATAGGAGGGATAAAAAGACACATTACAAGTTTAAAATATATGAATTTCAGGGGAGAGTTAAAATTGGCACCAAGGGCACACCAGAAAGAATTACTGATTTTTCAGACTGCTTTAACATCAAAGGATTAAATAAGAAAACCAAAGTCTTTTATAAACTCAAGCAAATCTACAGACAATGTCAAAGCTATTTGGTCACAAATTGGAGCCATCGTTTTCACTTTGAAGGCTTGCACAAGAAGCTATTCTGCACTGAACCTGTCACGGAAATTGAAGGGAGAAAATGAATGGGACAGGGAAATATGGACTTACAGTTCTGAAACAGTGCAAAGTGCTATGTAGAAGCAATATTTGTATGAGACACCAGAATGCTAAAGACTTTGCTATTGCCCATCACTGACTGTGATAGATGGGCTGTGGTTTTCATACCTACAGAAGGACAAACCTGAATTGGATTGTCCTCTGTAGAATGAAACTGTTTGTCCCCTACAGGATATTATAGCACCTCCTCATCACTGGAGTAATCTCAGACTCCTCTTTGCTCAGTGTTTCCATGTGTATCCATGGATGCTTACAGGATCCACCACCTGATAGAGCTGGTAATAAAACAGAAGTTATGAAAATACCAAGTCCATATTATGCAATATGCAGAGAACTGAAACCAAACTGAGCAGTGGGTCAGCAACCAAAGTGAACAAGACAGCTTCATTTTTTCTTGACCTTGTAAATTGTTCTAGTCAGATTTGCATAAAGACCACCTCTGGTCTAAACTCAGTGAGCTGACTTGGAAGGAAAGCTCTGAGACACTTGTGTGGGAAAGATTCAGACCTTCAGCTTCTCCAGGATGACCTACATCAGCAGTCTTCACCCTTACCACTCAGTCCTCACTGTATTCACAGTGTATTACATGGTTTTGTTACACTTAGTATTGCAATCAATAACAATAACTCATAATCACGAAGACAGTAAATGTTCTGAAGTGAGGAGATGGAAGAAGACACCCCTTCTCAGACTTCAATAGAACTGACAAGCATCAGGCATTAGGAGTGTTGTGGAATGGATCATCAGCCATCAATCTATGCCACCAGACACCAAAACTCAGTATCAAACCCATCTGTACATGCACACAAATATCAAGCAATTTCTTTCTGGACTAGATAAAGCAGTGGGAACATTTAACTTACTATATTCCCTAGAAGAATTCCAGCATTGGCCTTTTAATGTATTCCTCTCTAAAAACTTTTGTTGCATCTATATATTTCCATTTTCCTTGAGATTTCAGAAGAGTTGGCATTGTTAACTTAGAGCACTGCTAGTTAATTGTTGGAGAGAAAAGACAAATTATGAGCAGGGGAACTGTTCTGGGAGGATTTAGTGTATTTGAATAATTTAGACCCCTGCCGTTAATGTGACAGGATTGTTTTTCTCTTGCAGTAGCCTGCTGCTACAGGAATTAAAACTGTCGTGGCAGGGTACAGCTTGGGCTAGGCCTTAGTAATGAGCTTTATCAGTCAATAAATGATTTTATGCAGCAAATTAAACTGTAAATTTGGTTTAGGTGGTAAATATTTAGAGAATAGAGATACCCAGCTAATGAGGAGGACTGGGTGGGGAAAAAATGTAATGCAAATGTCAATCCTTTAAATCTTTAGTAGACTAAAGCTCTGCAGAAAGTTTACTGCTACTGTGTTCTTTTTTTTTTTCCTTACTATGTTTTTTTCTTTGTAAACAGCAAGGGAACACTATCTCAACTGTATTTACAGATGCTAGAGAAGGGGGGAAAGACTTTTGCAGAGTATTGTGCAAACCTCCATTCCATGCAGTCACTTGGCTCTTGGACTAAAGCATTAAATGATCTCAGGCTGAAAGCACCTGAGCAAAAGAGACATCAGCACCTTGGGTGACATGGTGTAGTATGAGCTGTCCCTGCCCAGGCAGGGGGGGTGGAACTAGATGATCTTTACATCCTTTCCAACCTTAACCATTCTATGATTCTATGATTTTTATGTACTCACATCGGAAAAGCACAGCAAGTCTGATATGAGGTGAGCTCCCAGGGGCAAGTGTGACACTTACAACTTGCTCCTGGCTCTAGTCTCTACTTCAAGACAACTTAAATGAAAAGATCTGTTTGGTCCTCAATTTGGAGTGAGAGAGAGCAGCAGCAACCGGCAGAGGCAACCAGCTTAAATTTTGCGTTCCACTTTCAAACAGGAGACTACTCTTGGCAAGATGACCTTTCAGCTCTGGAGCTTTATTCTCCCTTATGGCTCACCCAAATTCCACACTGCTCTGTGTCCCACTCTTGAGGCAATGTAGGTGGAAAGAGATTCTGAAAACATCAATTGATCAACAGGAGGAATATGGCTTTAAAAGGCACATCTGGATTAACATGGATTAAAGTACTCAAACAAGTAAGTTGCATTTGTTCAAAGGTCAGGTTATTAGCAATGTGCTGTTTATAAAACAGACAGAGAAAGAGTCTACAAAAAGCTGGTTTCCAAAATGAGTCCTTGGCTTCCAGCTATGCTCCAAGGACTACTCTTTCTCCAGGGAAAGTCTGGAAAACTTTTTAATCTTGGCAAGGGCATTTATTACCAAGATGAAAATTTTGCATGTGAATTTTTTACTGTATCCAAAAAGTCAGCTTTCGGAGAAAAAAAATGTATGGGAAAAAAATGTCAGTCAGCTCCATAAAGAATTGCTGGAACACATCCTAAAGCTAGAATGGTGTCTTTCACCAGTTTCTAACAGTAGTAGCAATATTTTTTTTTTTTGGTGATTTCTGCTGATTCTGTTATACTATACTTTCTGACAAAGAAAATATATGCAGCTCCTGATAGAAACTATGAAACAATGGCTTTATTTATGCCTTCCAGGTGACACTGCCAGATGGTAAAATCTCTTGCAAATAAAGCCAGAAGTGCCTCTAGACTATGCAGGGCTAACCCAGATCCTACTCTAAGAGGACAAAACCATCTCCTTTCATGAGAATCACAAGACAATCAAGAATCAATGCCAGAAGTTACACTTCAAGGTGGTTCCAGGCTCAGACACAGAGCAGGATACAGCAACAGAGAAACCCCCAACACTCTAAGTCCTCAGGTATGTCCCTTTGACATTTTAGGAACCGGTTGATAAGGCACAAAGCAAAGTCAACTGTTACACCAAAACAGTCGACTGCACAAAGCTTTAAAGGAGAATTTGAAAGGACACAGTTACATATTGAAAGGAAATTGAGCCACAGAATATCCCCGTAAAAATCGGCTGGACCCACACATTGTACACTCCAAACAATATACTGTTAAGTGCAATAAATCCAAACAGCACCCTGGAGATTTGCTTGGAAGACCAGAATATATATTGTGGATATAGTATGGAAGGCTGGTTTTAACATGAAATCTGTTCAATTGCAAGCTGTTGACGTTAACCGTTTCTTGAAAGACCCAATATACTAATGCAGTTTATTTATATGGCAGAGAATGAAACTTCATGTATCACCTTCTCCATGCGTTTCTTTGATTAGATTGCCTCAGTTTAATTACTAAATTCTGTTAAAGGACTTTCTGCACAGATGTAACTTCATGCAGGTGTTACCTTGTGTAATGAAACCAGATGTTTCCAGTGGAATACGGCTCTCTTATTTGAGATGTGTGTGCTTCAATAGCTTGATTCAAACTGGGAAAAAACCAAGGGGTTAGAGGTGTTAAGCAAGATCAGATTTTGAGTACAGAATAGGTAGTGCCACCAGTTGTCTCTTGTTGCAAACAAAAATCTTCCATTTGTACAAAACTTTACTTTTAAATATCTTTTTTTCCCATTTTGAGTAATCCAGCAGTCTGGCCTCTTTTGCAAAGCATTTAGGAGCTTGATGCACAGAGGCATGGACCTACAAATGGAAAAGACAAGGCTGTTCTTCATTTAATACAATCTTTTTATTTACATTTTGTCCTCATGTACTTTATATAAATCTGTGAAGCTTTCTATCCGGTTTCTGCAATAGACTCCTTGACTGGTTGTGGAATGAAGCAAAATGTATTTATTGAATTCTATCAGTAGCAATTAAAAAAAACCCAATGAATCCAACAAACAAACCTCAAAACTCATTCATTTTCAAATAACTTTCTATAGCTTTTGAATGTCCACAGGTTTCTACTGGGAACCTAGTAGGATGCTATTCTATGGACAGTTTTAGAGTTGCTATTATGGCATAAATTAGGGAGAGAACTGGATAGTCACAGGGATGTTCATGAGAATTACATGGTCAGATGTGTCCAGATTTGGGGCACCCAGTTTACTTTTCCTGTTACAAAAACCAGTAAATTATATTAAGCTGGACACTGTTGTAAATATAAAAGACAAAGACATAAATACTTCCTGCATGAGAAGATTCATGGAAATGTACTTTTTGCACTTGGTTCCCCACAAGTTCATTTAGCAACACAGTCTCGTCATTTTCCATCATGCATATGATCATTAGTGCTATTTACTTTTCACTACTGCAAAATCATGATTAGCCAAATGACAGATCAAAGGCTTAAACTGATAGAAAGAAACACCACTGAGAAGCAACACAGAGAGGAATCCAGCCCATATTGCGTCTAAGCTGACAGCAATTCTGGAGTAGTTTCTGAAACACCCAAACTTTGAATCACTTTTCTGATTAACTCAGTTTGTCAAACACATCATGGTCAGAGAAGCTAGCACTGCCTGGCACTGGGGGAAAGTCCTCACCTTCAGAGGGTAAAACCAGGGGAATTAGCACAGAAAGTCTTTGCCAGTTGCAAACTGCCACAGAAGGATTGTGATGAAATGTTCACATTTCAACCCAAAAGAAGCAAAGCCAGCCCCAGATGGCAGGGTAAGTGACTCCAATTGGCAGCTCTAACATGAGCTTGAGTCAGAACCTCTCTGCATTTCTCCCCATTGTTCTGTCAAGCCCTGATGCTACACAGCTGACACCAACCCAACCCCAGGATTCAAATTCATGGGACTGTAAAGCTCTGAACAATGAAGAAAGAAGGGCCTACAGGCATTAACAGAACATTCACAAATAACAGCTAACAAGCAGTGGCACAGAAGGCTTGCCAACCAGACAGCTCAAAAATGACCAAGGCACTCATTCTTTGGGTTAGTTCTTTTAATATTAAAACCAAACAGAGGAGATCAAAATATTCAGAAATTAAATTGCCGTGCCCTTCCCTTCCATCTGTATTCTCGCGCTAAGCTTTAATCCTTTTGAAAGTAAGCGTGTATTTGGTAGGCACTTGAATGTGAGGTCACAAGGTGGGGTCCTGAACTGCAGAATGACACAACAAACACAGAGGTTGCACAAGCATGCGCAAGTGCATTTGTGCACAAGCATACACAAAGGCACTTTCTATTAACAGCCTCTAAATCTCTGCCTTTACAGCTGCCTTTCTGAGCAAATTCGTTTTTATTTTGTCTCGTTTTCAGGTTTATTTTGGGGGTGTGAGGGAAGGGAAGATATAGGCTAGTCAACTAAACTACTGTCTGCCCTCATTATTTCAATTCAGGGACTGACAGTACAAGACTTAATATTACAATAAAGCAAATCCGGTGTCAGCAAAAAAAAAAGTTTCGATGACACACTGATACGGAACACTATGATACACTGGTAAAAACTATGTGAAAACCAGAAACACATAAGACTGCAATTTAATCTTTTTATTTGAAATATAAATATTGTTACTATCAAGCTTGACAGTATAGAAAATGTGTGCCCTGCAGCCTTCTGACAAAACAAAATTTATATTTAAAACTTCCTGAAATAATGCCTTTCATATGTGGAGTTTTGTCACATTGCAGCGGCTCTGAGCCTACCTTATGGTCCTGCACCTTTAATTATTTTATGCCTAGAAGACACATTTTAAATAGAAGAGGCGGGTTACAAGAGTTTTGACAGCTGTGGATGATTAAAATACTGACAACATGCACTATATAAAATTCCCTGAGGTTTTAGCTGGGTACTCACACGAAAGTTAGCGATTAGATTCCCTCCCCCCTGCCAAATCCCACCAGCATGAAATGTTCATACTACTGGCCTGTTACCCTCTCCTCTTTAGGAAATGTAAACCTTTCTCTTTCCTTTTCTTTTCTTTCTTTTCTTTTCTTTTCTTTTCTTTTCTTTTCTTTTCTTTTCTTTTCTTTTCTTTTCTTTTCTTTTCTTTTCTTTTTTCTTCTTTTCTTTTCCTTTCTTTTCTTTCTTTTCTTTTTTCTTTTTTCATCTTTTTTTCTTTTCTTTTTTTAATATCTCAAGGCCGCATACCTGAAGACTGGTCAACAAATTTGATTTGATATTTAACGGTAATCTGTTCCCATTTAACAAATATGCAGCCAGGTTTTCATAACCAGCTGTTCTGTATCATTGCATGAATGGAGGGAAGGGAAGCCATTTAAAATGTATGAATGGTTTTAGGTTTTGTTTTCACCCTCCCCCTTCACAAGAGTGTTATAGCTTGTGCTAATTTTCTCCCCTTTTGACCTACATGTTTCGGTTGGGCAAAATATTATACTATATTATGAGGGGGAAAAGAGCGCTCCCCAGTTCAGAAAAACACTGAAGTACGTTCTTAAACTTAACTCTGCTAAACGCCTCCTGACTTTGTACACTTGAGCTAGGCACTTATTTATGCATTTTGGTTAAACCGGGACTTTACCATTGAAGTTTTTTGAATTAAAAGCTGCATACAAAATAGCACTAATTACACCGACTTTGAATTGTGGCTACAATCATGCCAGTCTGTGCCTCCCTTTATTACACTACTGGCTATAGAGTCAAATCCTAGAAGAAGCAAATCACTTCCAAAAATATACCAGCAATTGCAGGGTCAGACTATGTGAATGTGGGTCATAGGTTATTGTGCGGTTTTATTACCTTTAACTCAATTTAGTTTGTTTAGGCACTTCAAAGTGCAAGAAAATACAAAGAAGAAAATCTTATCACCCAAACAGCAGACTTATCATTTGGACTTGGACCTTCCTTTCAGCCCCAGAAGAGAGGTTGTGACAAGGGAAAGATGGATCTGGGATAAGCCACTTTCCACACTGACAGCGGGAAAGCACATCTTTCTTCAGACCCATGAAACTCCCTGGCAGAGGTGAAGTTTAAGGATGGATGGTAAGGAACAATCTCTGTGTTCTAAATAAAACATAAATGATCCAGAGACACTTGCAAGCCAGGAAGCAAGGGCAACATTAAGGCTGATGCCATGGAAAACACAGAAAGACACCCCAAGTTCAACACAACATAAATGGGAAAGGGTGGAAAATCTCCTTGATTCAACTCAAATACTTGTAGTTCTGCTAAAAATCTTTCTAAGCAGCTATTCTATCAAAATCAATACACTTTGTGACACCAAACACAGTACTTATTTGCCAAGCAGCAACCAAAAGAACATGGTGGAACTTACTCTTAATTTGTGTAATATATGTTTCTTTTCTCCAGATGCAATAACAACCTCCCTGTTGACTTCCATTCCAGAATACTACCAGCTACAGTGACATCTCAGTGAATCCAGAGAGGGCTGAGTAGGAGCAACACCCCGCTCCGCTGTCCCTGCGCTCATCCTACCACCATCCCCACCCTAGCCAGCCCTGGGCGAGCTCATCCCTCTGTGACTCAGCCTCTCAGAAAGAAGCCCACATATCTAGGTGGGATGAGAAACAGGTTCAACTCCTGGTTTGGGCAAGAAGACAAGGTCTGTGGCACATAGGATGCAGTATCCCTACCCCATAGGCTAGCACACCTGTGTGCTAGGTATGCCCTAGGTAGCATACCTACCCATAATTTAGAGGCAGCTGCTGATACCGCTGCATGAAGAAGTGACTCCTTACCAGGAGGGTTGCACATGATTTTTGTTTGTTTGGGAGCAGCAGAAAGTGACTGATGTGCAGAAGGCTGCAGCAGCTATTTAGCTTCGAAGTGCCCACTATCCCACAAGGCACACAGAATTCTTGCAACTATGTTGTCTTTATTTTTCTAATAATTATGTATATAATTTTGATAGTAGAGCTGTGTAGGCTGCTTTGGTTTAATAAGCCTGATATTAACAAAGATAAGGAAAGGGCAAAGTTTCCTCCTTACAGTGCAGTGCAAATTATTGAAGCAGAAGTAAAACTGTGGAGGCGGGAGCCAAAACTGGTTGAAGTATTCAATTAAAGAAAAAGGACATAATAAGAATTTACCAAATGCTCCTAATATGTCTGGCCAATGTACAAAACTTTCCTTTTAATCTTCAATATTTTTAAATAGAATGTTGGCTTTTTTTTCCTATTAGAAATAAGGACTTTTCTATCTTGCAAGATCAAAAATCCACCAGTTACACACTGCAGGAATGAGCCACAATACAATTTCATACAACACCACTTCGCATCACTTACACCAAAGTGTATTTGGGAAATGATGCACATGAACAAGCTCCTTCAGCCACGTGCCTTGAGGATTTCAAAGTGCATCAGACACGCAAATATGGCCCTCTTCCATCCTGCTCTTTCCCCATGTGGAGAAAAACAATAGTTCTGAAGGCAATTTATATAAAAAGTGAAACATATCTAGATTATTGGAGTGGCAATAACCACTAAAATCATCCAGGGTTTTTAACATTCAAACCAGTGAGAAATAAGCCTAGGATTCAGTGCCAAGGAGACAGTTGTGCAGGAGATGGGCATCTATGCACCCTAATTATGCTGTCTACAGTGTGATGGGAAAGCTGTAAGTGGAGAAGATGGGTGCTCCTCCACCCCTTTTTCCACCACTCAGTCATCTCTGTGTAATCAGTAGCATCTGCTCATTTCCAGATTGTTGTCCTAAGAGAACTAACATTGACAATCATTGCCCTTCATCTAGCCAACACCTACTCACAGCTGAATTCCTCAGGGGACTATTTGCAAGAAGTGTCTGACACTACTAGAAATTTGGGAGCTTGTCTTTGTTAAAAAAGACAATCAGGGAACATTTAAGGCATCTCCATCACCCCACCCCTGGGAAAATGAGTTATTAAAAATGCTGGGATGCATTCTGTGTCAAAGGAGGCATTATATCAGTTGCTTGTCCACCTGCTTTTTGTTGTTTGTGTTCTCAGCAAAGCAAAAGAATGAAATACATAACCCAGCATCCTTGTCTTCAAACCTTCATTGTTATATATAGGATACTGCTGAGTATTTTATGACTGCTGCTGTTTCCTCAACAGAAACTACCCGATACAGATGTTCCAACACAATATCTATTAGAGCAGTTAAGCCACACAACTCAGCTCTTTCTAGCTTCCCAGTTCATTACATATATCACACTGTACATTACTGGTTGAATCATCACTTTCCAACTGATTTTGCATTTTGACAATGCACAGTTTCTAATGCACATGCTGATCTGTTCAGGGTCTGTCTCCCATTTTTCTTCGCATAAGTAGTTACATCCTAGTATTTTTGTATCCAATTATGAAGAAAGATGAGAATGAAATGGGAAATAAAAAAAGTGACTGGTAGTATTACAGAACAAAATGGTATTATATGCTTGCTTGATGCTAATTGGTTTTCTTAACTGTTTAAAATCTGGGATATAGCATAAAATAACCCAACAGGAGGGGTCTGCCAGGCATTTTTGAAATGTTTTTAGTCAATTTAATTTACTTAGTGGTTGCTCTAATACATTTTTGTTGCTGAGGATTGCAACAGACACATCAAGGATGACCTTTATGGCACCCAGAAAAGGGGTGATAAAAGAGGGAACAAATGCTTTTATTAAAGAAAATGTGAGGTATTTTGGATTAGGTGAAACTTCCTTCTTTTTTAACTTTTGAAAGTGGCAATATTTAAGTTAATGAGGTAAATATTCAGCACTCCTGAGCTTCACCATCACCAGTAACTTGTACTTCCTTTCATATGTTTCTGATTACTGTTATTGATAGAACTTTCAAAGCCAGCTCAGCTGAGACTGCAGAGAGGTCACTGTGATGAGAAAGTGGAAATGAGAACCTCCAAGTGACAGCACACCAAAGTAATATCCTACAACTGAGCAATTTCTCGGCACATGTTGTCGGGTTTTATTCTGAGAATACCTAAAGACTCATCGAGAGTGATAAAGAACTGTTAAAATCTCCATGCACTAAAAATTATGATACTAACATCATTGTGCTGTGGGGGTGAGATCAGCAGAGTTGCTTGAAGCACCTTTATCCCATCTGTCCAAAAGACAAAGTGTGCTTTACAGCTCTAGAATCCTAAATCTGAATAAATTTACTTTCCATATGCTAAGAATACTGGACATCTAAACAAGTATTTAAAATGGTATTTCCTCCACAAGCATTGGCACGATATACACATATACTTCATAAAAACACTGGTGAAGGATTCTCACTTCTGAAATTATGGCTTCTTTATGGCAGAGGCATGACAAAAAGGAATTCACCCATTAGCTTTCAATAAAAACTAATCTCAGAGAGCAGCCTCTGTTGCTTTTGCATTTCTCTTCATCAGTACTGAAAGTGACAGAAATTAAAGAGATGGGGAAGAGAGAGAATAAACTTTTAAGCAACATAGCCAGATTTTCAGTTTGGGCTTCAGGAGCAAGGTGAACAATAATCTTAATACCAGCATTTTCTCTGGAGAATGATGCTACAGAATATTAAGCATAAACCAAATAATGGCTATCACCTTCTTTGGAACTCTGTGAAACTCATCTCATTCAAATTTGAAAGCACACTGAGATCCCAGCAGCCAAGTGCTGTAGAAAAGCAAGGCACATTTAAAATTGAGCACTTTGGGCTTAATTTATGTTTCCAGCTATAGCTTTTGGGATCCTGTACATTAGCTGTATATATATTTTTACATATGTTTAAAAAAAAGGTCTTCCAAAGATGATGAATAGCATGCCTTACCAGAAAATATATGACAGGTTCTAAAAATGGTACATTTTTAAATTGGTCTAGATATTTATTCTTGCACTGATCCTCTGAGATGTATATTGAAATTTGTAATATAAACAGCAAAGGGCATTCCAAGACAAGCAAGTTAAAATGAATTCTGCAACATTCTCTCCTGTCCCATTATTTTAAGTTCTCAGGAGGCCTACAAAAATTTGTATGTGAGCTAAAACTGTATGTAAGTCTACTAAAAGTTACTTCAAAAAACCCTAATCTTTTATTAGATCACAATGCATCTGATGCTTAAAATAAGAAGTTAGGGCTATTATCACAATATATAAACAGAGTCTGTGGTAGATATCATGAGTATGCTATGTCTTTACGATGTTTTACATTGCATTTTCCTACATATATTAAAATGCATTTATCAGCATCAATTCATGATGAAAGAACTTTACTTTTTCAGAAAATAATATCATCTCCATCTCTAAGAGAGAGCTGTTTATCACCATCTGATAACCCCACCATTCATTCATAGTCTCTTGGCAGCAGGTTTTTACTCTTGGGTCGTTCTTCACAGGTAATAACATAGGCCAGGATAGGACCTCTCCAACCGTCGAATCACTAGTAGTGCCAGACCCTCCCTTAACATCTGTCCACCCTGTTCTGGAAACCCTCTGATGAAGTCTGCATCATTACTCAATTCCCCCTGTGGTTAGGAAAGTTTTCCTCCCAGTCATCCTAATGCATCTTGGCTGAAAATTAAATTGGTTTCTTTTGAATTCCCTCAAGTGGAGAGAGAGAACAATAAGCACCAACCTTTGTGTAACTTTCTCATATTGGAAAGACTATCAAGATGATTTCTCTATAGGTTTATCAGTTCCCACAACTTCTCTTCATAGATTTTGTCCTATAAATCTCAGATTTTCCTGTCACACTCCACTCAATTTAATATGCCTTCTTAATATGTAAAATATGGCGCTCAATGCAGTTCTTGCTGGGTGCTCTCTACTGGATTCCACCCCCCCCCCCCCAATTTTTCACAAGGACATTATGTGAGACAAAAACAAAAGCTGAAATCAGGATAATTCAGCAACATCTTCCCCCTTTCCCCTGCATAGTGATTCTCTCAGACAAAGAAATCTGATGGATCTGCTGAGAACAAGCCCTTTCAATCTTACACTACCTTTTGCAACCTTTTTAACATTTGAATAGTTAGAGAGAATTTTTATTTTTAACATCTGTTCCAACATATTTCCAGCAATAGCTATTGGGCTGACTGGTTTAGGAATTCCTCATCCCTTCTTTTGCTCCTTTAAAAAGATAGGTACAACATTTACACTTCACTCATGCTTTAAGGTTTCCCTCATCCTCTAAAATTCTCAGAACATCATTTAGCATTTGTTGAACAGAAATCCATGCTGCTGCTTCATTTCTAACAGATTGATAGACTCATTCTAAGACTTTCCTAGAGAACTAACCAGCTAAAAATTCAATTCGAGCATACAGGAGCAGCCTAACTCTGAGCAAACCTATAGGTGAAGTTTCCCATTATAGTTAAGGCAGTGCCCCACATATATAGTCACATATGCCTGTGCTTCCTTGCTCTGCACATCCAAGTAAAGAATGAGAAAATTCATGGCATTAAATTGTCAAAAAAGTAAGTAGGGGTGCAGGAGGGAAAGAGTTTTCTACAGATGCCAGTGTGTAGCTTCAAGGGATTGGAGACACCAGTGGTATGGAAGGATGAAGAAGCAGAGCTGCTCCTTCCAGCAACTGCTGCTTATTGGACTGGTTTTCCTATAAAGTGACATCTCACCAATGAGGTGCAAGCAGCACATCACCAAATCCTGGCTTTTTACTAACAACAAAGGATGAATTTGAAGCCAAGGAATACCAGCAGAGTTCAGATCTCCAAAAGCTTTGACTTTTGGGTTTTAGGGTAGTTGCTGCAGTGATTTAAGGTCCTTTCTGCTATCCCACAGATCTCTTCCATCAGTTTCCCAGCCTGGCTGCTCCTGGACTGTACAGCCTATCATCCATACTATCACTTGATTGTTCCAAATATGTGCCACTACTAAGTAACTTCATGCACGCTCAAAAACTGGTATGTCTGACAACACTTCAGAGTCCTCAAAGTTTTAAGCACACTGATCCAAGCTACAATTTACAAGATATGGACCACTCCTATAGGGTGGAGTGTAGAGACTGCAATAAAAAACAATGCAAATGTCATTTTCTGAGTTGCAAGGGAATTACTCTGCTCTGCACTCCTCCCATAGTGCCACCCAACTGGCAGTCCCCCATGGGCACCATTGTAAGGACACTAAGGACTCAGTTAATGTAGCTGTCCCTCGTTTGGTAGCCTACGGAAAAGGAGAGAGCACTCAGAACCAGAGCCAGGGATCTGGTCCCAGCCTTGCCACCACCTCCCAGCTACAAGCATCACTGCAGTTATTCCTGTGCTTAGTTACACATGCAAGTGAAGTGGTTGCAGGATGGGTTTCAGGTTTGTGCCTACCTGAAGAGAAACTTTAATAGTGGAAAGTATGCAACTTAAAACCTTTAGCAAGCTTTAAAAGCTCTTATTAAAGAACAAAAAGCAATCTCTATCTTTGCATGCTGCCCATCTGAATATTTTTAACATACCATGGGAAAAAGAAGTCTTTATGAGGAGCTGATTCTTGTGTTATGTCACTTGTACACTAAATACTATGTTATCTTCTGAAATTATAGAAAGGAGGAGAATATTTTTAGTAATTGTTCACTACTCAAGCCACTGAAAGAAAGTATGTTTCTCTGGGTACAACTAATTCTGTTTGTGGTTTCAGAGACCACTGCCAATATTTCAATAATATATATATTACGAACTGCTACAGCTGGCAAGGTGTATCTGTGTTGTCTATTCCAGGGAACGATTTTGCTGCCTATTCAAAATGAATAGATTCAGAAGTGGAATCCAGCATGGAAAATGAAGGAAGGTCAGGGGAAGGGTAATATTTATGGAAGATTGAGCATTTTAGTGTGCTACTGGCTTCAGGGTCTGAACTCCCTTAAAAATACAAGGTTTTGTGCACTGGAGTGCTGAGCAGACAGAGTATAACTAAAGCATTTGTTTGAACCTTCAGAAACAGATAGTTGCTTTGTATTCAAAAAAGGAAAGCAAGAGAACTTTTGCATTTTATGCCACTTTACTCAAATAAGCAACCCCAAAAAGAGCTTTTCAATCAACAAGAGCAAAGCTCTCAGAAATAAACCTTGGTTTTGGCAGCTAATATAGCAGTACCTCACACCCTCTCCCCATTTTAAGCAGAAAGACATAACATTCTGAATTGTTTGTGTGTTGGGAGACTGGATAGAACAAGTGCATGGAGGGTTGCAAGACGGATCTGAAGGTTTGAGAGAGATGTGGGGTAGGGTACTTGATACCATTCAAGAGCTGCCAGCTGCAATTAAGAGGCAAATAAACACTAAGAGTTAACACTCCATGGCTGAGTTAGTTTTTTGGAAATGTATGATAGCTAGTCAGCTGAAGTATGCCAGAAAACTCTTCAGTGCAAACAGATGCGTAGTTCAAATGCAGAAATCCAAGAGGAAAAGCCTCTTGTCTTCATGCGACTGATCATTCATTGACTTAGTGTTTGTGGTCTGAGTGCATCCCACCTGTAAACATCATCTTTCTATGCTAGTAGTCAAATATGTACAGTCGAAGACTGAATGGACATGAATGTTATACAACAGGACCTCTTTTCTACACGTACAGAGACATTTTGATAGAAAAGAGGAAAGAAATATGAAGTGCTGCAAATAAAGACATACGGAAAACTGTCTTCACTGGCAACCAGAAGAAAATCATTTTAAAAGCTTCCAATTTTCTATCATTAAGCATTAAACTCAGGGGGTGGGAGGACATCAGTGAAGAGGCACAAAAAGGTATAAACAGTAATTCTAATATACCTTTGCAGAATGCAGCAAGGAAACCCCATGCATTGGGTAGCAAGGAGAATGAATTGAAGCACTTCGCTTCTTCACAGCACAGTGCTTTGGGTCCTTGATGTAAAGCACATGAGCACTGCTGCATGCTTCTCTGATCTTTTGCACCCTTCAGAAGACTGAGGCCTCCTACAGGAACATTTTCAGCATGGCAGTGACAAAAAAATACCCCAAACTATTATTCACTTATTTGCTCAGTGGCTCTTCCAGAGTTCCTATTATTATCAGTTAATTACATGTTGAATATACTCTGTATTTCCTAATGCCAACCAGGAATTGATTTTTGTCTTGGTCAATTTAATGACCAAGCTTGTATTCACTTTAGTTGGAACATATTGGACCTCTGACCTCTCGGGCTTATTTTTATGTGCCTGGGAGCAAAATTCCAGTTATATATCTATATTCACTCTGCAGCTACTCTTTCCGTATCAGGCATAACAACCTCCCTAAGCAAGAAATGAGCACTGCTCCAAGGTTCAAGCAAGCAGGTCCTGCTCCATGCTCTGCCTGCAGTACATTTTGTCTTCCTACAGTACATAAAGTGACTTACAGGAAGCTTCCAGTAGTGGAAAGTTGCAATTCATCTGAAAAGAATCTGTGCTTTAAGAAACAGGCAACTTTTTATTGGATCTTAAATAACATAATGCATATAATGCAATTATTCTACATCTCCTGGTCATCAGATGGCCCGGGGAAAATCGTAGTCAGTTTTTTAGTACTGAGAATGTAAGGATTCTATGGTTACAGTCTACATAGAAAAGTATTCTTCTCTTTGCATAATCTAACCTCACATCAGAACAAGCAGTTTTAAAAAATTATGATCCATTCTCCATTTCATGTATATACGTATAAAGGTAAAATACTACAAATGTGATTTGGGGTGGTTGCTTACTCAAAACACATCAGACAATTACACAGTATGCTGTTTTAATTAGAAACTTTCTCTCAACAGGTTCCATTCAAAATATGTGACACTCCTCTGTACTCTATGGCTGAAGTTGAGTTGTATTGCAATCACATCCCCAGCCAAAGAACATTGCCATTTTTTCCTAGATCAGACACCTGCTATCAATTTGAATGGTATCTGATTGAATATTTGCACAGGAAGGACAAGAATCAATTATTCATGAGTACTAAACAATAGACTGTATAAACACAGTTCATGAACCTGAATCCTTTACAACCTAGCTTATCTTCGATACATTTATAAGGACAGTCACATTTTTTAAACAACTGACGCATTCATGGCACCAAAAAGGGGGGGGGATGGGGGAGAAATAAAAGAAGAAACAAATGTTTTTGTTAAAGAAATTGTGAGATGTTTTGGAATAGGTGGAGTTTCGTTTCTTGCTTATAAAAGTGGTAATATTTAACTGTTTAACTAAATTTAACTAGACATCTCATGTGACAGCCTTTTCCCTAAGACTCTCAGCTCAGATTCTGCTGAACCAGGCCATTTGAGTAATTCAGATGAACAAGAAAATATAAGCAACTTTTGGATCCTTAGCCAGGAGTCTTGTGTGAGTTCTGGACTTCTACCCATTCTTAGCAATTTAACAGAAACAAACCACTTTGAGGTTCTCCTGTCATTAGGTCTTCTCCATTGACACAACCTGTGCTCTTTCCCTGGCAGACTCTTCTCTTTTAGGTTTCCAATGCAATTCAATTAAGCTCTGCTAGCTCTGCAGTGCTGATCTGGCTGAGTGCATGCCAGCAGAAATCCTGCACCATGTTGTCTCATCTGAGCTTCATAGTACAAAAGCGGGTGATGTCAGAAGGGGAAAAGCCTGATGCACAATTTCAAGGAAAATATAAACCTGACATTGTTGTGGAACAATTCAAATGAGACTAGTAAATAATGTACTCTGTTAAAATTCTCCCTCCCTCCAAATAAAGCTGTTAGTGTTGCTGACATATTTAATACATTTTTATGTACAGTCCTCTTCTATGCTGGTTTTGGCTGGGGTAGAGTGAATTTGCTTCGTAGTAGCTGTGAGGAAGCTATGTTTTGGATTTGTGCTGAACACAGAGCTCATAACACAGGGATGTTTTAGCTACTGCTGAGCTGTGCTTACACAGAGCCAAGGCCTTTTCTGCTCCTCACCCCATCCCACCAGCGAGGAGGCTGGGGGTGCATAAGTTGTTGTGAGGCAACACAGGCAGGACAGCTGAGCCCAACTGACCCAAGGGATATCCCATACCCTATGCATCATGCTCAGCATAGAAAAATGGGTAAGAAGGAAGGTGAGGACACCTGGAGGGATGGTGTTTGTCTTCCCAACTAACCAATAGATGTGGGGGAGTCCTGCTTTCCTGGGTATGGCTGAACACCTGCCTACTGGTGGGGACAAGTTAATGAATCCCTTGTTTTGCTTTTCTTGCATGCATGGGTTTTGCTTTACCCATTGAACTGTCTTTATCTCAACCCAAAATCTTTCTCATTTTCACCCGATTCTCTTTCTCATCCCACTGGGGGGACCGAACAAGCAGCTGTGTGGGGCTTAGCTGCCATCTGGGACCAAACCATGACATTTTCTTATGGCAATGGTTTAAATTTCAATACAAATGTTTAAAGCATGTGACATTCTGAAATTACAGTATCCATATTTAAAGACCCAAGATTACAGCTTCTAGTGGCGAGCACTTAAACTAGTGTGAAATACAATTTGATTTAAAATCAATTCTGCAACTGACTTTAAAAAGGCAACTAGCGCTGTTTATTTGTTTTTATGGAAAATAATGCAAGCAATTAATTTCTTTCATACTTTAAGTGTCTGAGTTATGAAAGTCTATAATGTAACATGGCATGCTTGATGAATAACATCTGAGGTGATTTAGTTTAGAGCAAGTGATTGACAGTTAGCAGTTTTGATGAAAAACTTGCTGCGTGATTTGCAATGGGTAACTCAGCTGTACAACTGATTCAGTGAAAACAAACTCAGAGTGAAAAGGAATTTTATCATGTTACATTTTATGCTGGAGAGTCAGAGAGAAGGATGAGGATGTAATTCTTTCCTAGATCTAGCTGCTGCTTTAAGAAAAGAAATGACAAGGTTATGGGTTCTCCCTCTGCCATGCATCTCCCTCATAAATTTTAGCATTAAATTATAAATAAAACATATGAGGACTCAGCTCAATAAGAAATACGTCTGGACTTTGGCACTGTATAGGTCTGCACAAATCCATATGAGCTGCTTAACATTGATTTTCTTTGGCGTCTTTTGCAGCCCTATGCGGGCTTCACAATGCAGAAGGCAGACATGCCTTTTATTGTATCAGGCCCCTTGCCATTAATTACAGACATGCCTTTCCTTAATGACTGGGCACAACTGCCTGTTGATACCCTGGCTGGATCACCAGAGCATGTAATCAACAGTACAAACCAGGGCTGTCTACCATTTGCTATTCCTGGCCTCCCCACTCTGCTCATGCCCTTTGCTTTCCTTGCCAGCAAGAGGTTGAGGCCTCTGTCCCAACAGGCTCAGTCCTCCTTGCTCACCCCTCCTTCTGTACCACTTTCTCCCAAGGAAAAATAACCAAATACACATCTCCTCTCACCTTCAAGCTGAGGTCAGTGGGGGAAGCAAGGGGAAAGATTCATCTTTCATGCACCTAGAAGTGAAAAACTCCAGGGCAAAGCCAAAATTATCGTCTTGCTCAACATGGAGAGCTAACCAAACACCAAACCTCATGAGTCTGCAGAACGGAGTGGAAAACTTGACAAAAAAATAAATAAAATTGTGCCTGTGGTATTTTCACATCTTCACTCTGGCCCCGGATAGAAAAGTAAATGGTCTTGGTGGTTAGTGCACAGGGCCAGAAGTGAGGAGGAGCCCTGGGCTCTATTCATACTTCTGCTACTGACTCACTGCAGCAAACTGTTTGGACCAAATTCTTGAAAAGCATTCGCTAATTTGAGGAGCCAAATCTTTTGAGTAAACAAGTAGAGACATGTAGGGGCAGAGCGCCTACTGCTTCTCATAGAGCCAGGGGGAGATTCTGGAACACACTGCACCACTGTGAACCATCCAGACCATGATCTGGACCTTCATTTAGGAAGATACAAAGCACTCTTCCATCTGAGTCAGAAAGGTAAGAGCTCCTCCTGCGCCCATGAGAAATGCTTCCAGAGATGCAGGACTTGGTGTTTAATCATGACAGCTAAAATTACTGGACACATGAGTATGAGCACTCCCTACTTCTCCCATCTGCTAAACGGGCATTATATATGTGTCATAAGAGTCCTTTGACCTCTTATTATTGAGTGTCACAAACCACAGCAGCTCCTCAGGATGGCATCTGTAACAGAATAGCAAAAAATTACAATAAGGTTCTCAGAAGAAGGTTTGGTTCAGGTCTGTGCATCTCGCACGAGACAAATATTTGTTGGAGGATAATTTTAATTTTTCCAGGTAAGTTTATCCTGAGTAATATTCCCCTGTGTATAACTGAATTGCTTTTCTTAATAAACCTTTCATACCAATTGCATCCTGCTGATTAGATTTTGCCACTTTAGGAAGAACTACTGAAACATGTATCTGATTAGAAAAAAAAATATGTTCATGTTAATTGCATGTTTTATCTATTTGTACTTAACTTTGACATATTTCCCGGAAGAACTATCAATAATAGCCAATCCCCATGCTTGGTTCCTCCAAATAATGACTGTTGAGCATGTTAAACAATTGGGCAAGACGCTGCCCTAAAGAGCAGAAGTAGAGCTCCCATCAAAATCAATTCTTTCTCCAATGTAAAAGGTCACTGATAATTATGCACATGTATCTAAGAATGAAATTTCCCTCATTGAGTGATATTACCTCTTCACTTGCAGTAACATAGTAAACAGCAAAAAGACAGAATTGACTGAGACATCCTCACTGTTGTTCTACCATCTATCATGTTTCTGTCCACAATTCACTTTCTGTTGAATTGCCTGCATTCAGTACTCCAAAACCTGACGGGCTTTTTTTTTGCCCTGGGCAGATTATATATGGCACGTTTTTTCCCTCACCTGACCTTACAA
The DNA here is from genome assembly GCA_025447955.1 of Psilopsiagon aurifrons. NCBI lineage: Eukaryota > Metazoa > Chordata > Aves > Psittaciformes > Psittacidae > Psilopsiagon > Psilopsiagon aurifrons. Next base: position 55,207 of record JAOEHY010047679.1, read on the forward strand.
TTATTGTGCTCCTAGAGAATTCTCCCTCAGATTTATTCAACTCATGCAAGAATGTAGTTGTTAATTGAATTAAAACATGGCTTTTCAATATAAGATCTAGATGTGAAGTCCTGGATCTCTTAGTGAATTGCAGAGAAAGACTTCATGTTCAAGGGCTCTTCCCTCACTGTTACAGCGCTAACAGGGCCTACATTGTCATGTCACTGGTCTCTACTGACCTCATCTCTAGAGGACAAAAGTATTTTACCTCCTCTACATCTTTCCACCCTCTGAGCAAATCATTAAGAAAGAAAAAGAATTAAAAAGGGAATAGATGCTATTGCTGCATGAGCAGAACACAATCAATAATATTGTTGCAATTTACTATTTGAGAGAAATATGTTTAGAGAAAAAAAAGGAAATGAGAAAATCAAATCAACCGTGTCTTAAAACACACAGTGAACATGTCCCCGGCCTTATGTCCTTTATGGAAATTGTGCTTATACAACAGATAACTCAGCAATGCAGTCAATAACTGGCAAACTTGATACTTCCAAAGGCACTAAGGGGAAATGTCAACCAACACTGATGAGCAGCTTTGAACACTTGGCCTTTCAGATCCAGGCTGACAAGTTAACAGGCTTTTCTTCCTCAGTTGGAAGGAGAGGTTTCATTGCTTGTATTCCTGTGAATAAAATGCAATTCGAAAGTGCTGGGCACATGCCAAATTTCATAAAAGGGTAAGATTACCAGCCCCTCTTGATACACTGCAGGATGCCAATGTATGCTTGTACTCAGTGTGGGTTTTCCAGTGAAAAAGGGGAACAAAAAATCCACAGGATCTCCTCTACATGGGAAACTACATCCATTCAGCAGGGAAGCAAAATGGAGTCTACTTGAGTTAATTTCTCCTCATGTATTTATATTTAGCTCTGCAATAATGGTTCAGCAGCTCCCATTCCATTGAAATGGCTTAGCATTACCTCTTGAAATTAAAAAGCTGCTGGATAACCACTCAAAGTGCTTTCTACATGCGGTGCTGAGGAGGGGAATCCTTGCATTTATTAAATAACAGGCAGAAGCAAACCAAAAAGGATTCTGTTGGGCTGCATGGTCAAGAGATTAAAGAGGATCTACTGGTTAGTCAGATGTGTTAATCAGGGAAAGTTACGTATTTATTTCTTTGGTCTGTCAAACACTATCAGAATGTCACCACAGTGGAGCACACTCCCAGCAACAGGGATCTTGGGCTCAGCAGGCAGACAAACACCATGTCTGTGGCACTTGGCTACACACAACCTCAGTCTACATGTGAGATCCTCCACTGTAATATCAGAGCAGCCATCTTAAAGCCCCTAAAGAAACACTGTTTTTTATTCCCACTTCCAGACTTTTTGTATACACTTAACTACTTTGAGATATGTTCATTATTCATTATATAATCTACAAAAGCACAGAGATGACCTAAAAAACATCTAGGTAAGCTTAAGAAAAGGAATAATGCTCTTAACCCTCTCAGGCGTAGATTCTACAGTTCTGATTTCTCTCTTTTTCTTAGTTTATCCTATGTTTCCCTAACTATAAATGTCATTTGTGGTTGGAAATGATCCCACCTGCATTTTAACCCTCTATCCCATAAATACATACTTGAATTTAAAACCTAATTCTAAGGTTTTGGTGATCTTTTTGCTGGTTTTGTTTGTAAGTGCAATATTTCCATCATGTTGTAAAAATTGTAAGTATTTTCAGGTTTTGGGAGTACCAAGACCAAAAGTGTAGGCTATGTAATTTTGAGAAGTGGACTTCAGTCAAGCTTGGTATAGGATCCCGCAGAATGCGTTCTTTAGCAACTCTGTTGTTTGTATTGAGATATCTGGTAAAGTCTTTTGGGAAAACATACCACATATCTCTTTAAGGTCCAACCAAAATATCATCTATCCTGCCCTCAGTAGAACAGCCTTGCTGAGATAAATAGTTCAGTGGAAGGAGGAGGGTGAAATCTTCCACTAACCAAACACTGCCGGACCAAATTCTCTACCCTCCACTCCACTGAGATGTTGTTTGCTCAGTAGGGAGTCTGATTATTTGTCAAAATTTAGGAGGTTAAAATTAAAACAACATAACTACAGCCCTCTAAGAAATTATTCCGTTCTTATTTTCTTGTCTCTCTTTTTCTTGGCACCAGGGGACTCTGGGTCAAAGCTAAACAGCTTATGAACTCATTTCCTAAAATCTTCAGTCTCCCTAAAGCTTGCTTTCCTTGGATTATTTTTAATTCAGTCAATTTGTAACACACATTCAGCCTGTATCCTCCACAATATTTTATGATAAATCCCATTCAATTTCACATGTATGGTTGCAAGCTTTATTGCTTAACAAACATTTCATCTACTCTCCCATAATTTATATCTGAATGGGTTTATTATAGACATAGCATTTCATTCATTGTGCAGTTAATTCTGTAACATGCTGCTTGTTTTCTATATGGCCGCTCTACCATTATGTGCTTTCAGTACAATTGAATTTTTCCTTGGGAGCTTTATAAAATGGTTTATGAATATGTAATACAAATTGTATTAACAAGGCAAATGTACTTTTTATTCCTTTTGTGAGCATTTTCAGCCAATGACTAACAAGAGAACAAGCATGGTAGCACATGTTTCCCTAAATTCCTATTCACTAGGGCTTCCCATGCAATATTATTTTTAAAAGGCTCATCACTTCAAAAACAAAGATGTTTTAGAATATTGGTTGATGCTGTAGTCAGCTCCATGGAAGAGAACACAAGCAAGCTTTACAATATGACTTCTCCATTTGTAGAGACTTTTCATCTTGTGCTCTGGTAAAAGGATATTTAAGCAGATACTATTATGAAAAGGCATTTTAGGTAGTTTATTGCCTTGATTACCATTACCTATTTGTTTTGCATTAACACCTAGAAACACCAGTCCTGTTGCATTACATGCCTTAACGTATATTAAAACAAAGAGGCAACCCTTGTTTGAAGCTGTGATTGACAATACATCTAACAATACAAGAAGTGGATATGATCAAAGCAGTGGAGTAAGAACAGGGTTAGAGAGGATTGCAACGCATATGACATATTCTGTGTGCTCACCAACTTCTGGATTGACTGTGCAAAGGGGAGGTTCAGATGATGTTCACAAATTTTTGAGGGAGCTCCTGGAATGACTGACAATACATTCATATACTTGAAAAATGAGAAGCAACATGTCTTTACCTAAATCAGGCTGCTTCCATTTGATAGAAAAAAATTTACACACTTCAAGATTACACACTTAATCTTGAAAAGACAGAAAGCTTCCATACAAAGGGATGTAGAAGCTTATTTTACATCACAGCTTCGAAGTTCATCACAACATCCCTGCTAAACCTCACAGGAGGGTTTGCTAATGCACTTTATCTGCTAATCCACTTCCTAAATCTTAAAATCTGCCTCTCATTTGAGAACATAACTCCTATTAAAAACCCCATCTTTCCATTCACCACCTTGGCTAGCATACTTTCTAGAATTCTGTCCATTGCATTGGCTGCTGACTAATGGTTGGCTGTATGTTCTTACTTACAGTGCAGGGAATTAATTCCTCAATGATAAGATGGGAAGGCTAGAGGCTTCAGTAGGGAATAATGTGGTACTGACACAAAAAGGAGGAGATGGAAAAATAAAAATTTCTGCTCAACTGTACAGACTACAAAAAGAGAAAGCAAAACAATTGCCTCTAGAATTCAGATTCTTTTGAAGCCTGCCCATAGGCTCAGTAATGTCTACACTACCTATACTGGGAGGCAATATTTAGCAGGGTTCCTTTCCTCTTAGAATCTGATGCAACCGGAATATGACAAGATAGATTACAGAGTAGGGTTTGGCTAACTTCTGCTCTCCAATGCCCTGACATACACAGGGAAGAAAATCCCCTGGTATCATTCTAAATCATGTTAGCTGGATTAGCAGGAGAACCAGCAGAAATGAAGAACCAGTAAGGTTCTAAGGTTCTATAAGAAGGGTCTTTCACATTTCTGAAAACTTACGTTTTTTGTAGAAGCATTCTTATTTTAAGATAGGAAAGACCCTACTTCTAAAGGTACCTTCTTATCCACTTTGCATATGCAAAGTGGGTTCAGTAATACAACACTCAAGCAGAGCATCTTGTGTTTTTCTAGATTAGAGTCACGGAAGCACTCAGAATTAGCAGCATGGATCATGAGCCATACCTACTCCTTATTAAATTCCTCCAATGACAATTTTATTGATGTTTTATATTAGTGCTAACAAAGAACCTGAATAAGATGTAAGTAAGAGATGTTATATTTTAAATAAAAGTCCAGGTTATGTGCCACTGGGGACCTTAGGATCAAATGGGCTTTTATAGTTTTGTGTAGAATGTAATCACTTTTTTCATTATTGTGTTTGCTACATTACTGTTATTAAAGAGTTTATTACCCTGTGGGGGATACTGCTCGTTGGAATTACATGCTTGCAGACCGAGACAGCAAAGCTTCAACACTTAATTCATGATACAGCCACAAGACAACAGAACATCAGTACACTGGGACTGGCATGACATGCAGAGTTCTCAGTATAATCCTGCAGGTACCACAGGAAGTCAGAGCTAGATGCAATGGAATTGGAAAGTCATTGTTATATGGTTATCTGGTTTGCAGACCTTCAGTACATGCTGAGTCTCTAGCAGGCTTTTAAGGAAACTGGCAACATACAACAGGTGAGGAGAGGGCAAATTGGCCAAAAAAGGCAAGATATTACATGAAATGGAAAATTACCTAACGAGCCACTTGCCCCATTAAAGACTTTGGAAAATCTTTGAACTTCTTAGACTATTACACAGCTATCATTTATTATCAGGGTGACCTTTAGCTTCCTCAGCATTGGCAGTATTATGCTTTCATGAGAATTATTTTCTAACATTGCAGTCAATTTATTAGAAGACCCACTCAAGCTCCACGTTAGAAGGAAATGGGTCAACACCCTCCTCGCACTGATTTGTATTTCAGCAATCACTACAGTGAACATTGCAGAGAAGGAAGGGGCCAGCTCCAGGACAATCCTACTGTCTCCTCTCCCATTAAATACCTCTTCTTCTACCTCAGCTCCAGAATGCAGTCATGAGTACTGACATTTAGGAGGGAGGTTCATTTTACTAGGTTTGAGTTTCTGTGGGTCCTATTGCTTCCCAGAGGTGTTTATTCCTAACAGACACATCACTGAAGCCTCTATTTGAATCCTAGGTTGACAGTTCCGATAGTCTTGTCATGTGAGGAGGCCACCCTCCTCCACTGCCAATTACTAAGCAGCTTCCCCTCCACTGGATATTTATTATTCAACACTCCTGCAGATACTCTGGACTATACAGAATCCTATGTCAGACACCAGCATCTGGGCAAGGGCTGCTGCCGGAGGAAAGGGCTGTCTGGTGCACTCAGAATGGCTACACTGGTATGAATGATGGCACCTTTCAGTAACTTGGAGTACCATCAGCAGTAATACAAAATCAGCTGCTGCTGAGTTTAAACCACACCATATTTTGCCTCTAAGGCAAGGCCAGGCTAGAAGCAAGCAATTTCCTAATTCTCCTGAATTAAGGAGATTTACGCTCACCCTCACTGCACCTGCACAACATGAACTCAGTCTTTACAAAGCCCCACAACCGGGAGGCACCCCCCGTCCTTGTATACCCATTCACACATCACACATCATGTAACTCATAAACCATGTCACACATTAATGAGATCCAAATAATGCAAAATCTACAAAGTGGTAACATCTGTAGTCAGACTATTTAGCTTAAGTCACAAGGATTAACAGTCCCCCTGGTTCTAGGAATACACTAATCACGTGCAAGGATCACAGAAGAATTGTTGCCATCTTGCACTGCCTGGCTAGCCAAGTGATTTTAATCTTCTTTTGGGATAGATGCTGGATCGTACAGACCACTGGTTCAGTGCCTTACAAAATGAAAGAATTCCACAGCCCCTGTATTATCTCTGTCCCTCCATTATGTCCTTTTTGTGTAAGAGGCAGGAAAATCACGTTTCAATGTGAAAAATTTAGCATTAAAAAGAAAAAGCAAAAAGCTATTTCAAGACCAAGGAAAAACTCTGGGACAGAGCTTTGGTTTTCATTTTAATGACTCCTCCACAGCCTTGTTTAACAAAATCCTATGAGTAGGAGATAACCTAACAAATCCAAGCATATCTGCAAATGCAGTGAAGCAAAGAGATTACAAAACCATTTGCAACCAGCTTTTGTGAAGAAAGAAAAAGAAAGCCCAAACCCCTGGGTGAGCAGGTTGTGGTTTTTCCTCTTTTTTTTTGTGCATATTCTAAAGTTTATTAGAAATTTGGTTATTAAACAGCATCTTTTTAAACACCTGCTATAGTACTGCATTTCCAATACTAGTATCTGTACTGAAATTTAAGATACATTACTTTATTTCAATTTTTTTAAGGAGCAACCAGAAATGACAGGATTCTTTTCATTGACTTCTACAGGCTTTCATAGATCACCCAAGAGGATGCCATAGAAGAACAGTGTTTCAGTAATCCATACTTTGAGTAATAGTTTGAACATAAAAGATTACTGTGCTGAAGGCAGGCAGTGGACATATTTCACACTATCATGGTAACTTTCTTTCTTATCACTTTATTTCATGATATCATCTCCCTTGAAAATATAAGACTGATATTTCTGCCTGGTGGAGTTGAGATGAGCATAACGATTCTATCTTGTTCAGCACATGATAGCACTCCATGTTTTCCACGAAAATGCAGAAAATCCAAGGGAAGGATTTCAAGGAAACAAACCTATATACTATGCTTATTCTGTGTATGTTTGGCTTTCTCTTTTCCTGCAGGCTTTTCATTACTGCCAGAGAGTGTTGGCCTAAACCTTTCTATAGAAAGAATAACCATAAATCTGCATGAAGTTCATGATGATTAGCTTTTCTTGAAGCTGGGCCAAAGAATAAGCCTTTCTCCAATACAGACTTCACATGCAGGCTCAGTCAAGAATTCATTTATTAATCCTTTCAATCAAGCCCGGATTAAGCCATCCAGGGTCCCTAGTGACATCAAGTAGCTCCGTGACTTGAGACATGCCTCCCAATCGAAAGATCTCCAAAACAGCATGTACAGGTTATCCCAAACACAGCCCGTGCAGTATCTTTACTGAATTCTGAAGACAGAATCCTAGAGCACCTGGACCACGATGTCCATGTACAGGCATCACTTGTCTCTTTGCAAGCACTGAACAGACTGTGCCCCATTTTAGGTGAGGATACACCACACAAGTGTGTTACATGCCAAAGGTACATTTGAAAGGTATAATGTGCTGGAAAGGATAATGAACTGAAGATAAGAACAGGTCCAAGAAATCCAGTAGCCATCCAATGTGTCAAAATCCGCAGACGTATTTACCTATACATGGCATTATTTCTGTATGAAAGGCAGCCACACTTTGATGCAACTACTACGTCCTATAAAGCTGCATTAAAACTCTGTCCCTTCATTTCCTAAGAGTTCAGCTGAGAACCAGTTCCTTTGTCTTTTAGCCCCTATACGTTTCCTAGTTTAAATTCTTTGTCTTTCACTTTCAAATTCAGATTTAGAGGTTGATATTCTACTGCAGAAATGAGATTAAGCTAAAAACCTAATTCCCACCTTATTTTCTCTATTATTCCATTTAAAGAGAACTAGCAAGATTTTCCTGTTGCAAAACTCCCACCTGGTCCGACTTGTCTGCAAGGTTAACGTCTCCTCTCAGATGCAGCGGAGTTCTAAACCATCTGTCTCCCCCTTCCTATCACATCCCCCTCTCTATCCAGGCAAGATTTGTTGCAAACATTTCTCAGAGCTCTAACGTTGTGTGAACTCTTGCAGAATTATTGTTGTTCCAGGAGTGTCCTGGGGGATTTTCAGGGCTGCTGTGAGACAGTGATATCCCTTGTGGAGGACTAATAGACTGTCGCTGTTTCCACTGGGAACAATGAAGGTCAGACGTGCTAGCTAACCTATGTTAACACATAACTTCCTCGCCCTGCTCAGGAACAGCACTGAAAATAACACCATGCCTACATACCTCTCCTTGCCATTTCATTGAGATCACATCGAATCAGCCCTAATAATGCAGTCTTTTCTGCTTCTGCCAGTCCCCAGCAAATCAACTCAATATCCCCACAGGGTCCACTGCTCTGGTCGCTCAGTCAAAAAGTGTCAAAGGACAGAAAGGGAGAAGCAGGGCAGAGGGAAAAGTTGCCTGCTCGAAGGGCCTGGCAGCTCAGCCCTGAGCCCTTCCCTCACCTGGCAGCACAGCCCTACTACTGACTATTTGAGCACTGGCCTTATCAGCTATCTTATTGTCTGATTTTAACTCCTCATTTGGTAAATGCTCTAAAAGAGCTTTTCACTTTTTTTCTCTTTTTTTTTTTTTTTTTAACCAACTTACCACCTCATGTTGGGGTTTGGGTTTGGATTTGGGTTTGGATTTGGTTTTCAGGTATTTTTTCTTTTTTTGCCTTTCAAGTCAAGCCACTTAGAGTCCTTCCAGAAGAGACAGACTGTGCATGTTCACAACACGGCAAAGGTTGGTGGGTGAATTCTGTACCCCTTTGTATTTGAAACTAGGATTTTCCTGGGTCCTTCAGAACAGCCAAAGATTCAGGGGAGACACATCCAGGAGTCACTGCCTCCTTTCTTGTTTAATTCTCTATAAAAGATAAAGGTTTGGTTGACAGCATGTGTACTTGCAAGTGCTATTTGCTGCTTTGTTTTAAAGTATAAATAAGCATCTGTTGATCTTTCACATCCCAATGTGTTAATGGCATAGAATTTTACTATATTCTGAAAAAATTACACGAGCAAGTGTAAAGCTGGGGCATGGGAGGGAAGGGGATTGAGAAGTTTAAATGGAAAAAACTGTAATTCATAAATATTATGACTACAAGTGAAAATGAACCACAGCTTGATCACACAACAAGAATAGCAGTTAGGAAGAACTGCTGAATTTAGTTTAGGTATGCAGCATACGTAGGTAAATACACTGAATGCTAATGGTTTTATAATAGTCTTATTAATTCACACACATAGTTAATGTTTAAGATAAACTCCCCATCTTTAGAGTAATTTATGCATTCCACTTTTATAGAATTCCAATTGAATGAATATGAACATAATCATTTTGCACAAATGTTCTCTAAGGAGTGTGCAGAGAGTCTGAGGCAATGCTGAGGCTCCCCACAGCTTTATTCATAATGGATCAGTCTTTTCATTTCTTATTAATTTAATGGAGTACAACTGAGCAGTCTAGCAGCTTGAGCTTATGAGTGTTTCACAAATGGGGCTTTTTGCCTGTAATCACTTAATCCTACTGGCTAGGCCTCATAAATTGAATAAAGGAGTGAACTAGGTTTTAATTAAGTCTAAGGAATGAGCTTGTCTGAAAGATACTTCAGCCTCTTAAGATCACAGTGGTGAAGTGTGTTTGTCCAGAAGCGTAGCAGGGGCAAGCATCCTAGGCTAGTTAGGTTAGAGACCAGTTGCTTTGATGTAACGTATTTGTTAATACCTCTTTCTCTTTAATTAAAAATCCATTCTCTGCTGTCAGTACCATCCAAGAGCACAAGTGAGAGAAGTGCAGCAAACCTGCCCAGTTAGGGAAAATAGAGTGGTTTGGGATTCATTCTTTCTAATGCCACAAAGCAGCTGACAGAGAAAAGCACTGGCACTGACAAACAGAGAAGAAAACATTTGGCCTTAACAGTTTCAAACTGCTCTGCCTCAGGGCTCTGTGCCCTAGGTTAAACACAGGTCAAGCAGAAGCAAGGGGGAAAAGTGCAGAACTCTTCCCTTTTTGGGGTCCTGTGCATTAGGTCAGAGGTAACAAACTCCCATGTGTTGCCCCATACCATCATCTGTGGCACTGTGCATATCCTAGCACCAGCTCAGGAGGACTGACTTGGTACAAAACCCCCACTAAATCTGGGCAGGAAACATGAATTCACAACTCCTTCCTTAGAGGTCCAGTCCTGTAAAACTTTTCTAAGGAAAACAGACTGCATCTCTTGCAAAAGGTATTTGCAGCCACTTTCTTTTAAAATTCAGTGTCTGCAGAAGCTATTCTGCTCTAGGTTTGAAAATTACCTTGGCTTTCACCCAGGCTAAGAAAGTGTAGCATTCAAATCCTTCCCTCCCCACGGCAGTCTCAAGGGAAGAAAAATTACCACGTCCTATACTTTCTCTCCAGACTACCTGGTGAGAATATATCCTGGGCAACAAAGATTTCAAGATTCATGGTGGTGTACAAGCATTTCATATGAATGTATTCCATTTTCTACTCTGGTGGGCTTCCCGGAGTATATGTATTAGATAAAGCCAAGATGGTAAGAACTGAACTCAGGTGCCCTTCTCCCTCCTGGGACCTTGCTGGAATGTAAACTGTATTGTGCACTGTCACAAAATCTATTGGCTTGGTAAATCATCTTCCAGGATGAGAGATTTTCTTTTTGTACATGCAGATAAAGAACAAGATTCTGGGGAATCCTAAGCTAAGGGGGTTGTTTGTTTGTTTTGCTGCATACTGAAGGGGGAAAATGCATTGTTTCTGCTACCATTTTACAGATTATAGTACCCCAAACTACCCAAAAATTTACAAGTACCCAAAAGTGCTCTGTTACTGGCTGTAGTTTTCAGACATTAGTCCAACAGTACAGTGAAGTCTCAACAAAAATCAGACCCCTTTTGCTGTCTGAATGAACAGAAAACAGATAGGTCCTGACCACAGACACTCTAAAGCATCCCACCTTGGGAAAGTATTTTGAAGAGAGTTGGCATTCATTTGTAATTTTTCTTCCATCTTTGAAAATAAGAAATGGGAAAATGTAAGGCTGGTGAAAAGATGGCTAATTTGCCTGGCTTGCTTCTTATGGGTTTTACTGAATTATCCTGCTGCCCTTTAGTCATGTTTTGGTATTAACTTAGCTGTAGGTTTAAGTTATGCCAAAGGCAGAAAGGATATGAATTTTAATTAGGCACCCATCTCTCAATGAATTCTCCTAGGCTTCTTTGAAAATCCAGACCCTAGAGCTGTCATGTATGTGTACGTGCTTGCTTCTGGGCACGTTGTATATATTTGTGTATACACAAATCTACATAAATAAATAAAGTGACATGATCAGGTTTTCAAAGGCATTTAGTCTCGAGAAGCACCCCTGTTGTTCTCAACAAGAGTTGGTGCATGCTGAGCTCTTCTGAAAAGCCAGCCCAGATCTCCAACTCCGGGGAACACTGAACTTTATACAGCCGAGGTCTCCGACAAACATACAGGATTTCTGATCGCAATTAAGTTTTAATTACTTTAAAAGATTCCAATCTGGGGATGGGCAAAACAATGCATCTTTCTAAATGGTTGGCTTTTCAGTTTAAACCCGCTTTTCCTAGGCGAGTGACAACGTCAGGCATTCTGCCAGCTTGAGTCTGGAGGGCTCTGATGAACAGCACACAGGCTGTGACAGGCTGGAGGAGTGCAGGCATCCAGAAAGCCTGCCACAGATCTTCTATTATGTTAAAATGGGGTGAAAAAGAAATAAAGTTAAACAAACACCAGAAGTGCATGTTAAAATGTAACTGCAAGCTGTATTTATTTATAGGGCTGTTATGATTGCTTAATTAGAGTTCTTTCTTTTAAAAAGAAAAAAAAAAGTAATAATCTCTGGCCTTTTTTTCCTCTAAACAGCTTGTTTTTCGTGCACAGCTAGAAAGTCAGGCAAGTCATCTCGGGGGTTGACGGACCTACAAGGGTCAGCATTTTCAAAGCTGGTACCTATCCAGGATCTAAGATTAAGGCAGTTTTGATTAAATTTTCTTAACTACTAAAAGAAATAAATCATTTTACAAGTAAAAAATAAGGGGACTCTAGTACATGAATATGAAGAAGTGAAGGTTCCTACATGTACTTCTGAGAGCATTTCTCATGGCAGCCAGCCTCACTGGAGTCAGCCTCCCTGCGGTTTTGAAGGGCAGCCTTATTTTGAAAAGAAAACAGAAACACAGAGTTATAAAACCACAAAATCTGTCAAAAACAGAGACTGGAATGACATCCCCCTCCCTTATTAAAAAAAAAAAATGGCTGGACTCCACAAGAAGGAATTCACTGAGGGGCAAAGAACTAGTTGGGGCAAAAAGGCATCCAGGAATTGTGGATGAAAGTACTGCACCCAAGGAGCTTAACAGCTACTGGAGTCTGACAGTCATGGGTGGCTCACTAACATGCTAAAATGGATGTTGGAACTTGTCTTTGACTAACAAATCCCTCACTCCAAAGCAAGCTCCCTATGTAGACAACACCTTCTTCAGCTCAGTCCCCTGCCTACAACAAGCATCTTCCCCGTTTCCCATACTAATGAGAGCCTTGGGTCACCACTACCACAGCTCAGCAACTGCAGAGCACAGAGGAAACATCCTATGGAGCTGCTGGAACATCCCAGAGTATGGGAAACTTTACTTTGGAAGGAGTTACACATATGTGAGTCAAAAGGATCCTTCTACAGCCTTATTTTCAGTGTGAGAAGTTTATGGAGGAAAAGCTTGAAAGTACTCTTTAAATAAGCAGAAAACAGCAGGTACAGTATCAACTGTCTACTGAATAAATGCAGAAAGCCTTCTAAATCAAAAGCTGCATAATCAAAGTACTGCTAATCTATTTTTAAAATCAGATAATTTTCTCACATTTTAAACAAATGGCACTTAAAAGAGATAGCATAGAATAGAGCGCAACATTTTCCAAACTACTGCAATTCTTAAGGTGTTGCTAACACAGATCTATTGACTGATTTACACTAATTACTCAAAAAAAGATGCTCCAGGGTAAAACACACTATCTCAGTCAAATTTCAAAGGAGGTCATTCAGTAACTGACAAGGTGTGCACCTCCTTTTGAATAGCTGTTGGACTGAAAAGGCAATAAATACTGAATACAGAGAAAATACATAAAAAATAACACAGAATTCTCATTATACTGTTAATTGTAAACATTAACTATAATGCACAATTTCTCTCTTTTTCGTCATCTGGCAGAAGAAAAAGGCACCACCAGTACAAATATTAAATCTGCATAAGAATTATTCCAGAAGTGCTAATTTGAATATTTCCCTGAAAAATATTTTCTGATTTCTGTGAAACTTAGCACTAGTGACAAGGCAGGTACAAAGGCATGCAATTTCACAGGAGCAGCACACACCTATGGAAAGTACAAAGTGTCATCCCCTTGTGTTTGTAATTCATGGGAGGTTTTCTGTAATATACATGAGCCTTTCAGTGCCACAAGAATCTTTGCTATTATCTGACATGATGTGCAGCAAGCTGAGAGCATTCATTTGGAAAAGAGATGGAACAATTAACAGCCCACAGTGGCAGGGTCAGGATAGAACCCAGACGCTCATAAATGCATTGAATGAAATCTACATTTCCATTTACACCTCTGTTGCATGCCCACTGAAATAAGGACAATCAGCCCAATGGGTTTTAAAAACATGTTGCAGTCAAGTTTAGCCACAAGGCTGGTTGACTGCAATGGATGGGCAGCTCTGAGTGCAGGCTCGAGCACTGGTTATCGAGCTTCCCACTTCACTGTCTGTAATTCCGCATTACAGAGGTGCATAAACAGGTGGGACAGGAGGGTTGACAGGCTAGTAGGCTCTTTCACATTCCAGCAATATGACAGAATATATACACAATCAAAAACCAATTTGCATTAGTACCAATGGTGAAAAATAGGATGCCAGCAATGTCTACCACAACAGCTGTTCAGCAATGGAATGAAATACTGTATCCAGTATTCACCCATCTCATAACATCCTTTTTGTAAGTCTCAGAGGTCACCTAAACACATTTATTGACTTCATTATTTTTATATATGGAGAAAAAATTGATGGTCCTACAGAGCTGAGCAAATAATTCACAATAAAATCTTTATTCAATATATTTCAGCTTTTTTTTTTACTGTTCCTGCAACACAGTGAAATTCTTACATTTAGCCATTATCTAAAATCACTATCTGAGAATTTCTGCAGTAATTTTTTTTATGTATAAGATGTTCTTGGAAAGTTCAAAGTCAATTTTACCATTAAAAATGTGTTTATTATTTAGATAAACCATGCAGTAACGTTTCTGCTCTCCAATTGACTTGTATCCTTCATAGTAGAGTGTGAATTTTGTGAATTTTACTAGTAAGTGTACATGACAAATCCATGAACAGTTGGTTAGAGTGGCTCAGATTCTAGGACTTGTCAATAATTAATTTCATAGGGAATAAAATTAAAAGGCAATTTGAAAGGATCACATCCCAAATGTCCTATCCAGAAGAAACAGAGACCAGAAAATGTGATAGCAATGCACAAATCAGAGGCTGATTAGTTGTATGTATTCTAAAATGAAACTCCCTGTGGCATTACATGAGAGCCTGGATATAGTTGGTTGCCTGGTTTTTTTATTTTTACAAAAACATTTAATCCCAATGAGCACCCATTTCACTCATTTCCACAGTGGGAGACAGCCAAATCCTCAGATGCTATCAACAACCTCTGGTCTCTTGGCAAAAATCTAGATGAACCCTGGATTGTTCAGGGAAACGATATCAATTCCTGATGACAGAAATGGGCAGCAATTTCACTATATGAAGCTCTGGAAAGTTGATTTGCTTCAGCAAGCTCCTCCTTGGATGTTTAGAAGCTGGCTAAGCAACTGAGATAACCTCAAGTACAGTTCCATAGGTTTTTATAGTGTTTTTAGGGATGAGACTCTTCAAACTGAATGAAGTCTCAAATTTGTTTGAGAAAGCTTTACTCACCCTTATTAAAAGAAAGGATCCAACAAGTTAAGCACATAGCTCATTACGACTATAAAAATAATTCAAAGCAAGCCCTCCACACCAGTTCAACACAAAGGTATGGCTCATTTGCTGTGCAGGGTATTAGTAGGAACAAGCACAAATACAAACTGTGCGGAGGATGCAGAGGTTTGTATGTATGGAGAAGCTTCATCCTTTAACTGTGCACAGTGGATTGTTCAGGTGTCTGCTTAAAAGTATTTAAGTCACAAGCTCTGCTATTCTGTGATGGAGAGACAAGTTACAGCCATTTCTAAATGATAAGCTGAGTCTCATCCAAATGTCCTCTGAAATTTCATGAATTCCTAGTCACACTAGTTTTGTAAAATTAGCCTAGGAAATCTAACTGAAGCACTGTTTGATTTCTATAAATGCCAGAAATGCACCACAGGAAACATAAACGTTAATATTAAAGCATAAGAATGTTACGAAGTGGTACCATGTTCTCTTTAATCTGTACCCAACCATGAGCAACTCAGTAAACCACAGGTGATTTCCAAAACTTCTCTTCATTAACAGACAAATAAAGGTCTAGCTCTATTGTTTTCTTGCACAGACCCTGCTGCCACTGCATTTTATGATATTTTAATAAAAGAAGACAGGGTTCAAGAACTGTTGAAAGGATAATAACTGTTTCACACTGTGTGAGGAATGGTAGAGAGAAGCTCTGAGACAGCTGTCTGACATCCATGTACCAGAATGTTTGTTATCACTGATATAAAGGCATTAAGACACTGTCAATCTCGCTTTCTTTTCAATCCTATATACCTCTTAATACTACAAGTGATTTGTCAGATGATCACTTGGAAGAGGTTCACTGAGACGCCCACACACTGACACCCAAGTTTCAGCAGATACTCTTCAAGCAAAAGAACAAAATGAATTTGTTCCTCTGATGAGCTGCTCTTGATCTGACACATGAGACATAAGTGGTAGTATCATGTTAATTTCTAGCAGTCACACACATCTTTCAATTGGCCTGTCAGAGGGATTGGTCCCTTTGTGGGCAATCTCAAAAGAACAACGAGAACAACTGTGGGAAATAACTGAAGTGAAGCACATGGAGTATTTTCCTTTCTACCTTGTGAGTCTTTCAGAGGGTCTTCAGGAGTGACACACAAAAAAAACCCAAGGTTAAAATTTCCCATCTCCTTGAAATCAGTGGGATTTTTGCCACTGGCTCCAGGGAGCCGGGATTTCTTTCTCAGAACCTTTGCAGTCAGCCTTGTTCAGTAGCGTTAACTACTGTATCAACAGTGGCTGCTGCTGCTTTACACCAGCTGAGGATCTGATCCTCTGTACTGCAGAGAGAAGAGATTCATACCACTATCAGTCTGCATTGTTACTCACCAGCCTTAGCCTGTGCTGCAGATAAACAGAGGGCTTTAATCCCCAGGACTCTCAATCCAATACCTTTCACTACTGCCAGATTCACATTGTGTTTTGTTTCTTTAATACAAGCTTATAGAAGAGCAAAACTGATAAACTTCCTCCTGCTCAGACTGCAGGAGCACAGGATAATATAACAAGTTAAATGAAACATTAGGGGAAATAGAAAGCACTTTAGAAAACATGCACTGCCTCTTTAACACTTCAAGTTTTTCTTTTAACATAAAATTACAGCATAATGTAAGAAAGGAACCCAGCAAGATGCTTTATCACAATACTTGGGCAACTTTAACTCATCTCAAGTGTTATTATAAGAAATAGAATTTACCGGTATGGACTTACATTCAATAGCACTCCTTCCCTTTTTAATGAAATGTCATTATTCCAATACAAATCCTTTCATTCGGCAACCCGCTCCCCCCTTCTTCTCACTATATTTCATTTCCTGCAGTTACGTGATATTATTGCCTTTTTTTCCACAGCTATTGATTTAGGTGTATATGGTTATTACAATGCAAAATAAAACAGTTCCCCCATCCATTCTACCTTGTACTATTGAACATTAACTTAATTTGTTTCAAATCTGCATTTGATTTGGCAAGGAAACCATTTATCTTTATGAAGAAAGCCCTCATAAAGTAGGGACTTCAGGACATCACTGCTTTAAAAATTTAATAGCCTTGTGTCTTATACACTAGAAAAATGAATTAAACCTTCAAATATTATATGTCTCAATGTACCCTTTTTGCATTTCATACTATGTTTAATTTATTATATCCCAGGAAATAAATTAGATAAAATCTCACTAGATTTAGGGTGGTAGTTGTTTCTCAGTTTTGTTTTGACTTGGGTTGGGTATTTTACATTTCAGGATTAAAAGCTGATTAATACAGTATTAGCAGCTGTATGTGACCAGTGTTTTTAGGCTGGAGGTGGTTGTGACATGTGATTTTCTTGGTTTGAAGGAACTAAGAAAATCTCATCTGGGCTGAGAATCATTAAGTTCTGAAGCCACAGCCAAAGTCCACCTTTCAACCAGTATGCAGCATATCATCTTTAAGGATGATTTCTGTGGCACGAGCAAAGAACAAGCTCTGAGAATTTAAAGCAATCAGATCAAAATAATTTATATATTCTCACTAGAGATGGAATATTTAGATTGCAGTGTAGCATATGATGTCTTTTGCATGAGTGGTGAACAAAAAAGGTGGGAAGCAGAAGTATCCGTGACTGTAAAGGAACAGTTCTGGTTTAGACAAACAGTCACTGTATGACTAAGCTGATGAACAGCACCAACCAAGGGAAAATAATCATATGGTTTTGCAGGGGTGAGAACTTCTGTAAGTATTTATGTCCCTTATTTCCTGGGAAAATTAAATTTCACACTGCTGCATTAATGTAGTCATCCTGGACATCTTTAAAAGACTAGCTTTCCCTCCTTCAGCTTGTTTTCTACTCTGACCAACAAGAGCTGTGCTAATTTCATTGATTCATTAATAATTCATATTTGCATTATCACTGAAGACACCAAGATCAATTGCAGTCATAAGCCTAAATACCTTTCAGGACCTGGGCTGAAGGCCCCAGAATCATTGTCCATCTCTGCAGTGACAGAGTTAAGATAAAGGTCTCCTTCACACGCAAACCAACTGATCAATTACTCTGAAAACTCTGAGGCAAACCTCTACACCTCTGAATGCCAGCATATGAATTTGACTGCATCCTAGCGCTATTCCTCCTACACTATTTCTGCATGTATTTGGAATTTGAGCCTTGAACACAGGGTTCCAGACAGCAGCAATCTTGCTCTTCCCTGTTCTCTCCCAGCCATTCTGCCCGCCAATACACTTCTCCCATTTGCTTTGGTCAGAACAAGCTCAACCAAATAAGTATCAGTGTTCTCAGGTTGATTCATAGGAATGTCAGCTTCACAAATACAGGATAGACATGAGGCAGACTACAAAAACAACTCATATGGTTTGGTCTGGCTGAGCATGACATGAAGTTTAAGCCTCAGTTTCCAAACCAGAAACACAGCAACAGGCTCTCTCAAGTCAAGCACTAGAAGTCAGTGAGATTGTGAATAAAAATTAGAGCACTTACTCAGATTAGGACTTATAAAGGTAAATACCCAACTTTAGGCAGATTGACCTTAGCAAACTGAGATGAAAGACATAATCTTAGTATGGCACACAAAATATACATGTATGCCCTCTCTATGGCAGTATTACCTAATTAACTGGGTTTATGTTAGGACTCTCAGGAATGAAAAAAACATAGGCTAAAGATACCTAGAATGAGAAAAGAGCTTTGAGAGGAGAGCCATCATGAAAGAACTGAGCAAAACTTAAGCAAAAGGTAAAAGTATCTCAAAGGACTCTTTAAAAAGGACAACCAAGTAAAGGGGAGGGGGCAATAAACCAGAAAGAAGCAGCTCATAATGTTCAAATCTAATATAAATTCACCATCAGTACAACTTCCATCAGTCTCTATTGCTGTATTACTGTGCTATACTCTTTGGTACACCTAAGTTTTATCGATTTTACAACTATAAAGCAAGCAGCGGACACTAGAAATATATTGGATAGGTCTCATTGCAAATCTCCCTGCCTGTAACTTAGCACATTCTTAAGCTGCATTTAGCAAGCAACCTGGAAAGCGCTGATATACTATGTACACATATTAAGACTGTATTTGCTATTTCTTCCCAGTAGGTAAAACCAGGCTGTTTTCACTGGATGATCTCCAGAAATGAAATCAGAGCACGGTATTGTGATTACTCAGCTCGTACAATGAATTCCCAGTTTCAGTAAGAATAAGTAACATTCTAATTTAGAGTTGATATTTGACACTGGATAAGAGGGGAGGGGTCTACTTTCCATTTTCTCCTTAGACAACAGTGGTAAACTGCAAAACTCCCTGCTAAAATGCATGATCTTTGGAGAATGCTAATTGACCTACTAAAGTTGGCTTATTTTATTTTGTGAAATTTGCTTATCACAGGCCTCTAGGTGCTTTACACAAACAATATAAATGAAAATAATGAATAGACCAAATACCTAAGTGACAATGGGGACTACATCAATAGCTGTCTGCCCAACAGGATACGACTCAAAAGAAACTGTATTATAGCATCTGATCACCTCATAAGAGGGAACTTTTTCCCCTTCTGAGGTTTGTTTTATTTCCAAGCACAGGGGGATTTGTTAGTTTGAGGCAGATCAGGTTCATCCGCCCCTTGCAGACTGCAGAGCACAGCAGTTCTGTGGATTCAAGTGTGTGTAGAATTGATGCCATCCTGTCGTGTGGGAAGTGGATATTTAGAGAGGTCAGGCGATCATGATGAGAACCGTACACGCTCCCACACTGCCAGGGGAGACTGCTCCAGTGCAGTGGCTGGTTCAATACTACAAACAGAGGAAAGCTGTTGAGCTCACAGACACCCTTCTGTTGATCCCCTACACTCACGCAGGCATGAGGACAGGCGCATCAGCAGCAGAGGTTATCTCTGATTTCATGTGTTTTCCAAAACAGAAGTTTTCTCTCAAGATAACATGAATTATTTTATTGATGGTGTTGTTGCTGCTATTCCATGCATTAAGTCTAGGGAGTCTGAATGGGATGAAGCGAGTACATTGTCTTCTCATGGAAAGGCTCATCAAGCAGCAATGTTCTCTCTAGGTCAACAAGTCAGAAAATAAACCGCATGTATAGAAACATGGGCAGGATCTGAGAGTAAAGCAGTCATCCAACGTGAGTCACAATAATGCCTGAGGGACATAAATTATGAAACTGCAAATTTAATATTGAAATAACCAGACTAGGCTTATGTCAGCTAGCTAATAAAACAAAGTTCAACACAGCTTCATTCACCTGGCTGCCCAGGGAGCTTCATTGTTCACTGGACTTGCCAAGTCTAAGTTGGTAGTGATCTCGAGCCTCAGATGGCTCTACAGTCCATTTGTCTCATGAAAGTAGCTTTGAAATACTAACTGCCCTTTCTGATATGAGACACAGAGGACAGACCAGCACCCTTTCCCACAAGCAGGATCTTAGCAGGACTGAGACCAGACACTTGTGTTTCAGTGATCATAGCCCTGAGGTGGAATGCCCAAACTGGGATAGCAGACTGTGAACTGAGACTCGTACATGTCATTCATGAGTCCCAGAACAATTCCCTGGGCAGTGAAAGCAAGGCAGACAATAAACACCTGTTCGTTATAGATTTCATACCACTTAAGAGCAGGTACGCAGTGTCAGAAACATTCCCCCTTTTCACAGTTTGGATAGGACATTCAATCTTCTGCTAATACAATATGATACACTCTTCACAGCTGTAATTTCCTGTAGCATCTAAAATGTTTCCTGTTAATATTTTCCATGTTGTTGCTGGTTTTATGAAAAAAAAAAAAAATCCTCTAAATATTAACATTTTCAGATGGCAGAATGAAAAAAGCTAACATAACTCTTAGAGACAGCATACAAATCCAGAAATAGATCTAAAGCCAGATTTCTTCTCACTCCCTAAATTCTGGCATGGGGAACAGACCAAAACTCCAGTCCAGCCTTCTGCTTTTCCTCACCCAGTGCTCACATGTTGTAATTAAACTTCAGTTCTAGCCAGAAGACAACCCTCATTTCTGTAGCATAACACAGATTATGCACCTTTATTTTCTCATTGTATCCACACTAATTCCTTTGTTGCCTCCTCCTCCCATTACCATGGAAAATAATAATCCTACCATCTCTTAGGGTGCTTGGACTAGAAAGCTTGGACTCTTTCTCAGAGGAAAAAGGTATTTACTATTTATGAAGATAGCCACTCTGCTCTTGCTATTAAATGTTTTTAGCTCAATAGCAATTTTGACAGACAGGGAACAATAAACACAATAAAGCTACAAATTAGCCAAAACCAAAACTAAACACCACCACCATCCCTTCAATTTTAGACCTATAGTGGCTCTCAGCAACCCTTGCAAATTCCATTTTAAAACATTTAATAACTGTCCATATTGTGAGCAGTTAAAGAATGAGGGATGTCTACAAACACAATCAGAACTATGCCAGCAGAAGTGTGCTCATTGTTCACTAGGAGCTTTATTGCCCCAAGAACACTAGAAAATGTCTGACCCTTGTAGACAGCAGCGACATACCCAGTAAACAACTTCTATTATTATTTTGCTGTTTGTTTGTCCATGCTGCCTGGAAGGGAGAATCAGCTTTGTGTATTTGTTTGGCTACCCTGGCTGCTCAGCTTAATTACTCAGCAAAAATCCAGTGGTCTGATTCCTCATCTGTAACTCTGTGAACCCTGCCAGTGAAGCTAGGTGTATTTGTACCAGTCCAGCTCCGGCTGCCTGTGTGTCTGCATCTCATCATCTGGCCACAGAATTTAGGCAGCATCTCTTTTCTAAATAAGCAAGAAAAATACCAAATTTGACACATTTGCAAGACTGTTGCTGAACTGCGTGTGCAGATTAACATTTATTCATCTATCTGCCTGTTCATGAACAAGTTTTCAATAATGATCTCTACAGCTGTGGCCATAATTTGTGTACCCAGAGAACATGGCTATTGGCAAACAAATGTCTTGTATGTGCCCACAAATCTGGGAAAGATCTAACATGAGATCAAGGCATGCCTTTTGTGAGTTTCCTTGTTCTGCCCAGGGTACTCACTTATTCCAATGGAGAAAACAGTGAATTGATTGAGATCCTTGATTGCCAGAGTGATGGCAGGCAATCAGACCAGTCTGAAATGTACCTCTAATCTTAGAAGATCTTGCCTCAAATTGGCCTGGTTTGTGGCTTATACGAAGTCTGAAAAATACTCAGCTCTTCCCAGATAGCATTTGGGTTCTGACACAGACAGCGCTCAGCTGAATGTTACACACAGCTCATGAAGATCTTTGCTAACTTTCTGATTGAAATTAAAAGCAAAATTACATGTATCTTGTCAAAAAAGAAATTTCTTTTTCACTGAGAATATGCATGTGTTTTCAGAGTTGTCAGAACTCAGTCTGTTAAATTTCTAGCCAGACCTTTGTTAAGGAGTGAAAAGAATGCATATTGCCCTGGCCGTCTTGCTCCTAACTGCAGCATACATCAGTCCCATAGAGTGCCACTACCTGTTTTTCATATTTGTGATCATATCCCCATACCTTGCCATTTGTATCTCTTCATATTTTGATTTTCTAGATGCAAATCCACAGCAGAGAACAAATTCCCTCTCTCTCAAACGCAATTGATTTTAAAGGCAGCAAGCACAAAACTGGGCACTCAGAGCCTTTGCAAGTGTCCATGACATGAAAGACTTTAAGCGACTATAAGCTATTTTACCTTGTTGTCAAGCTGCCAGATGATTTTCCTGCCATTAGCACATGCTTATACATCCAAACTAATGCTTGCCTTTTTGGACATATGTGAGGAAATAAATGTAATTACAAGCAAGATGTAATCGCAATTGCTTTACTATTAAAGCTGCTGTATGCTGTCATGATTTAGTTGACAATACATGCAGAAGAGTGGAACTGCTTGATGTTCTCAGAAAAGGGAAAAAGATGGAAAAAAACTTAAATATGGCCTCTTTCATTTATATCTGTGAAAACACAACATTTAAATGCAGAATTTGACTTTACAAATATCACACCGAAAACCTTTTAACAAAAACAGCAGGGAGAGAAAGCTCTTTAAACCATGATATTCCATGAAGGATTATGAAAATAGAGGTCATTGCAAGAAAGAGAATTGCAAATACAACTTGAAAAGCTTCTCACATTTGTAAACACATCGAGGAGAATTTATTCCTCTCTGGTTTTGCTACCAAAGGATATTTACAGGTTGCCAGGGAAAAGGGAAGGAAAAAAAATGACATCAAATTTGATATACTCTGTGTGGTGCAACATGCTGATGTGTAGTAGTAACACTCAACTGAGCTTCAAAGAAAATGAGTTTTCTAGGCTGGAGTTACACATTACAGGCCTGATCCTGACAACACACTGAGCCTTTCCTGAGAGCTTTTGTGTGCCCTCAGCTATCGCTGAATTCAGAGACAGCTTTTGATTTCTTTTAGCGCTGGATTATGATCAGAAGTAATGAGACAAAAATGTAGTGTGTTTCAAAGCAAGAACTGAAGCTCATCTTCTTGCAGAGCCCATCAAACTGGGTCCCCCGTCCTTCGTTAGGGCTCCTGAGTGATAAAATAATAATTGTGATCCTAATAACAAAGCAAATCTTGGTTTGCCTCTTCAGACGTTGCCAGACTCTGCACAATGACATATCTTCCATACCCAGCACTAGAACAAAATGCATTTGGGATACTAGCATAAGTGCTTCAGCACATCACTGACACAGAATTGCTGAATGCGTTCCCAAGCCTTTGACTGACAGCAGATACTGGCAGGTTTCAGTGTCCTGGATCACCAAGGTCTGTTTTTCAGCAAACCCTAAGTACCAACAGTCTTAAAATTATACCTTTTGAATGTATAGGCTATCTTATTTCCAAGCATCTAACCTCACAGCCATGTGCAGACAAGGAGCAGGCAGCCCCCTCAGGCTCGAGCCATAGGAGGTGCTAATTTGTGACAGACTCAGTTAGCAGATTGCATGTGCCATCCATTACTGATGAGTGACAGATCAGTTCAGGTGGCATATGCTGTCTGAGATGACCCAGGCATAAAACTTCTACAGCTTTGAGCTAGTTTGTCTGAGACTTCAGACTTTTCTACTGTGAAAATAAACTGGAATAAAGTGACATACCCCAGAAGCAGCCTTCCCTGCCCAAATTTCTGGTGAATCCAAATACTGGAGGAGAACTCTCTGAAGTCTGTGAATAGTTGCCCACACCAAAAATAGCCTAGTCCAAACCCTGTCAAAGGGCACATTGAAGTCTGCCTTTGCTGCTCAGGCTGCACAGTTCTGCTTGAACTTGGCAGCTATTTTACAGCTGCAAGGTGAAACTGATGCCTGAAACCATCGGCAAAGCTCTCACTGGTTTTAGCAGAACTAGGATTTCACCTTATGATTTCCTTCTGTAGGAAAAAAAAATCAAGCAGAGATGGAGCTCAACTTCTCACTGCCCAGACATCTGATACCAATAATACTTTTTTACTCTGTCCAAAACTATATTTAAATTGCATTTCTGGCAGGTTTTGAGATGTGTGATATAGATCTTCTGCTATCACATCAGATGCAGTTTCCTTCAGAACTGTTGAACCAGATGTAAAATGTAAGAGATGTAAAAAGTAAAATAAAAACCCTTCTCAGAGTAAAGTGTTTCTGGCATGTGGCTATTATATATAGGGTTTTTAGATGTATATCTCCACTCCAGCCATTTAAGAAGGTACACACAACCATAACTCTATTGGAGCTGATTAGTGCCAACTACTTGTGATCAGTAGGAATTTAAAAACCAAGGGCTGCCAAACACTAACAATTTATAAACTGTATGCCAGCAATGTGCTGCAACCGAATATTCTGTAGTGCACTTAATTTCAAAGTAGAGCCATATTTAGAACACTGAGGGGAAGGGGAGAAGAAGCCAATATATCACATCAGTATTTGATTTTCAACACTTAGAACTATACATGTTCTGTTTCTTACTGACAAAGAAAATTGGAGGCACAGAGTGAGAGGAGTTCTTGTGAGGTTGTCAAGCATTTGCACAGACAACAGGTACAGTTGTAAAGTAATTCTCCCTTTTCAAGCATAAAATTGTCTCTTACAAATCTCAGTTGCAAATGTGTGTAGGTATGGATCTGAGTTACAAATGAAGTGTGGTGAACAAATACTGTGGCAGCAAAGGTGAGTCAAAGCACCGTGACACCAAGGAAGAAGCAGCTGCACTCACAACACATTAGCATCCTGATTGTATCCCACTCCCCACAGACTGAATGATCACTTGCATGACATTCAACACTACCTGAGGAGCAAATGAATTTAACCAACTGCCTGCCCTTAAGAAAGAAGGGCAATGATTCTCTTGTCACTATTTTAATCTCTTAGTGACCTCTTTTTAATTTAAGGAAATCAACTCTGATTTATTGCACTGAGAAGAGAATTAGTCTATCTCATCACAAGACCACAGGTCCTCCAAGAAGTAGGGCTTCCTGTCTTCCAGGGACTCAACTTGTTCCTCCTTGGTGATTATGTGTCTATTAACATCCCAAAGATATTCTGCTGCATAGCATCTTCAGTTAGCTGCTACAGTTTGGACCACTCTAAAAATGAATATAATTGTTTGTTTCCTGTGACCAAACCAAGATAAAAAGAAGAAGGGAGGGTGGGGGTAGGGGAAGGAAAGGGGAACTACAAA
>JAOEHY010047680.1:0-15005 GCA_025447955.1 Psilopsiagon aurifrons
TCAGGTTGGCATCAGCCCACCTCACAAGCATGTCAAGGTCCCTCTGGATGGCATTCCTTCCCTCCAACATATCAACCTAACCACCCAACTTACTGTCATCGGCAAACTTGATGAGGGTGCGCTCAATCCCACTGTCCATGTTACCCACAAAGATGCTGAACATGATATCGGCTAACACTTTGATGCAGCCATATCATGTTCTTTTAAGCACACACACACACACACACACACACAAACACACATATATATGTATATATATATATATGCTCACATTGCATGGTCTGCTTGTGGTACAACACATAAGCGAAAGCACCTCACTAGCAACAGCAGGAAACTGATGGCAGTCCACATTCTACCACACCATCAAGGCACATTTTGCCATGATTATAAAATACATGACTTAAATAAAAATACTTATATTTTGTAGATAGGAATGCATGAACTCTTTCTGGAACAGCTACAGAAGTTACTAGAAAAAATACCTGCTTTTTATAAGACTCAGATCTTAAGAATTAATGTTTGACACAAATTAATCAGTCCCTGTCATATCCACTGGCACATTCCCAAGAAGAAAAACAGATACCCAAACCTGAAAGTTTTCCTTCCAGTCTCAATTTAAAGATTAGGTTTACCATGAATATGCTTGAAGGATCAGAAACAAGATATTTTAGAAGTACATGTGAAATTCAGAAGTTGAATTGTATTACTAAAGACATTTCTTAAGTATTACTGCATATAGTACAAAGCAGTACAAAACCTGTACAATTTAAGAATCAAATTGTTTCCAAATAAACTATTACATGAACTCTAATCGCATTGCCAGTTTACAAGGTTACATATCTTATTACAATAGGCTTAAAAAAAGGAAAAATGGAGACATGGATGTCTGAAAATAGGACCCCTCGGTTAATAAAACATCTTTCAAGCGTATTCATTTACTTTGTCTTTATTATTATGGCAATAAATTTTAAAGCATGTCAGTAAACACAAGTGAAGCACTTGTGAGAAAGCAGGATTAAGGTGAACACTATGGTTAAAAAAAAAAAAATCCTTTTAAAGATTATAATTGACAAGCTGTGCATACTAATGCTACTTCATCCTTCTCGGCAATTAACAGAGATGAAAAGAGAGACTGACTAAACAAACAGACCTTGAAGCATCCTTTCATCTATTTAAGAAAGTGTTGGGATCTCATTGCCATCATTTTGCTGTGTTTTATAGCTTCCTGAGAATCTTCAGTAAAATATCAATCGGCTTGGAGCAAGTCCTACAGGTATTTTTCAAATCAGAAATACCTGAAAGTTTATCATCTCTCTCTTATCCTTACAGCTCTTGACAAATATGATCGGAAAAGATTGATATTTTGTCTCCTCATTTCCTGTACTTGAAAGATATTTTCTCCATGAATCACTCTTTATCAGCACATCATGCTTCCACTCCCGGGCAAGAAGGAACAGCTCTTGCCACAAACCAGCCCCTCACCTGAATGGCTGGGAAAAGGAGAGGCATCCACAGCAGGGATCACGTGGGAGGAATGCAGGGGCAAAGTCACTCAGGAAGAGCTGCATCAATCCTGAGAGAAAACAATGCTAGTTTAGCAAACTTAAAAAAAAATAAAACAAAAATAAGAAGAGGTAAAGCCACCCATTTTGTGTTCCAGGATGGACTGCAAGTAAATTATCATCGATTATACCAGCAGCAATCACTGCACCTGCACGTGCGCAAACACAGGAGTAGACACACCGTACCACAAGGTATAAATATCCATCTTAATGAGAAATCACATTGCAACTGCTGCTACTCATCTGAGGAAGAAATTAAAAAAACCTAAATGCATTATTCCTGTTTGCTTCACCTCCTTAACCTCTTCCCCGTCCTCACACAATGCAAAACGAAGGAAGACTTGAAACAAATCTTGAAGTTCATGCTGTATGTGACTGGTAGAGAACAAGGGAAAAGAAAGTAGAGAGTGAAAGGGAAGAAAAACCTCAGTGGAGTCTGACACTCTTCAGAAATTCAGAATCTCAGCAGCGTGGCCAGGGATGCAAAATGTGTGTAACCAGTGTGCCAGATGACCCCTGCCCACCTCTGAGCTCAGGGCAAAGCCCAGGTGAAGGCTGGGACAAAGCTGACACAGGGATTCAAAGCCAGGCACTGAAGAGCTGTTCCAGCAAGACACTTAAGACCATGTACCACTTAAGCAGTCACACATTTAAATGCTGTGCTGAAAGGTGGCTTTTGTTTTGAAAGTTCCTGTCAGTGCTCTCTTTTAATAGGAAATCAATATATCATTTGTTTTCCAGAAAGTAGACACCCGTCCTTCAGGACTTGCACAGCCAAGTTTAGCTCTGGTGGAAAATTGAGTAGTTTTGACCTAACTTTTTTCATGAATGTCACTTTCCTTACTCTGGGGATGGGAGGCAAGTGAAAAGCAAAGGGAATGAACATCACTGTGTGAGTTATACCCAGTTATACCTAATACCAACTATGGCTGAATTCTCAGCTCTTAATTTTTTTCAGCGATGCTGGCAAACAGAAATCCTGATGTGATCTAAAAAGTGATAAAAAGGTGGGAAAAATGTGATCCCTTTCTTTTGTTTTTGGCTTTTAGAGCAGCAGCAGGAAGAAGAATAAAAGTGGTAGGGCTGGCTGCTGAGAGCTCTGCCCTGCGAGCAGGCAAGGATGAGGTTTGGCAACAACTTGGCAAAAGGGGGGCCCTTGGAGACATCTTCTTCTTTAATATTAAATCAGATCACATAAAAAAGAATCTTAATCCAAAAACGAAAGAAGTGAAGTACCTTACTCTTCCTCAGAACAAGGTGAAGAGTTCTCAGGGTTTCTGGAAGGAACTGAAGTTACAAGAAAGCAGAAAGGAGATAAGCAGCACATGCTCTGGTCTGTTCCTAGATAGCACATCACCTAAGGCAGAATATATCATAAAAGCAGCCTGAAGAAGACAGCCTGAATCCTACTCTTCCCAAATTAAAGACAAAACATGATCTTGTTGAAAGATGTTTATTTACAGCTGCTTAGAGTAGAACACAAGCAAACATCTTGTAAGCTGCTTGCTGACTTCCCATTACATGTACAAAGCTTAGCACTGCTTCAGCAGGTACTCAGCAATGTTGATGAAAGACTAAGTCTCTGTGAGGATATTCCAAATTAAACCTAATGTCATTTTTCCACCTTCCTCATTCTCCACAGAGAAAACTAATGTTCAAAAAGACAGAACATCACATCTGCAATTGCAGTAAGAAATCAGTGAATAGCAAGTGATAAAAGTGGAACAATTTCAAAAGCTGCAGTTCATATTCACATGATACTGGAGTCGAAGGAGTGACAATACAATAAACAGTGGTTCGACAGTCATATTTAAGAAATCCACACTTAAAAGGAAGGCATTGAAGATTAGATTCAAACACCTGGTAAGTAATACTGAATCATATATACAGGTGATTGTCACAAGCGAGCCTGCTTGCCCAATTTTTTCTTTTTTATTATTGACATTATTAAAATACATGAACCAGGACATCCTGTTCTGGCATGACTTCTGCTTTTGACATGAGAAAGCCTTTGAAGGGAGAAAATTCAGCCCTTTGATCAAGAATGACAGTGCTTACAGATGGGCACAGACTGTACAGACAGAATTTCTCCCTTTGGTTCACTGACCACATCATGCCCCTTATGCAGCAGATGTAAGTATCTGCTGTTACTTGTGTTGCTGTTCACAGCATGAAGTTCCAGTATGCAGTGCACTGCACAGCTGGCAACATTACATCCAATATGAACTATTCAGAGTCCAGATTCCAAGTAACTTACATTTCCAAATGCCCTAGACCTTGACACTTGAAGGCCTCTGGGTTTTGATGTAAAGGCAGTAGTTAAATTTCTTCTTTTGAAGAAACTCACTTTTCTTACAACTAGAAATTGCTAAAAGGTATGGCAGTGTTTCACTCTTACAGCTGTTCATATGCAATACAGCTAAGGCAAGGGCAATGGCTGGATGCCTCTACTGGCACTCATCATTAGAAAGCATATCTCCTTGCTACACAATTTCTGATTGTCTGATCTTTGCCTCCTACACAGAAGTGTGATAAGGAAGGCCACCTGATGTTACTTTTCCACATCTTTGAGAGAGTGGGAAGAATGATGCACTGTACCGGGTGAAAACCAGTCTCTCTTATACTTACACAATAGACACCTGAAGTAGAGGCAGCAGTACAAATACGTGACCCTGCCACAGCTCTGTTGCTGGAGAAGGCTGCAGCACACAGCCTGGTGATACCCTGTCAGACTGATGGTAGGCCTATACAGATCTGGAATAAGATGGACCTAGCAGTTGCCTTAGATCTCATCAGGACAGGAAGCAGACAAACTGAAACACCTTGCAATATCACATTCCTGAGAAGCCCAATGTGTGAATTAGGGTTACTTTCTAGAGGTGAAATTGGCAAATCTGTTGTCTTTACCAGCAGTATTTAATCCATTTAGTCCAGTAATTTCAGTGCCAAGCTAGTTAACTTGTGTAAACATTGATGCACCCAAACAGAACTGAAACAAGATTAATTATGTTGGCCAGAACAAGCTAAGGTATCTAAATGCACTGACATTAGGGATCCACACCAGTTTAACTGAATCAGATTTTAAGCCAATTGTTAAACTGGCTTCATTCTTTTGCAAACATAATATAAAATATAAATTTCTTTTTCATTCCTATACAAGCACGTCCATCACTCCTGGCAAAAACCTGATTAACGTGCCAGGGCTGCCATGTTTCTACAAGTCTTTTTGTTTGGTCTGACTGCAGCTCTTAAGTATTTAGCCTGCTTTCAACTTAATACTGCCTGGCTCTCGGCTGTTAATTCCCAAAGTAATAATCCCAGACCTGAATTTGTTCCGATTTCTTTCTTGTTTTGCCTTAGGTTATTCACTTTCTAATGCTACACAGCTTCTCCTGGAATGATTTCCCCTCCCAAGTGTCTTCAGTAACACTATCATGCAATAATTCCAAATGAGAAGATAAAAGCACCCTAAATGCCATACTTTCACATTCTAAATAAAGATGTTTTCAGTATTCCAGAAAGCTGCCATTTAAGGCTATGACCTAATTTCCTTTTCAAATGGACAAATCAGACTGCCTTTTATCCTCAGAAGAGAGCAATGAACCAAACATTCATTGAGAATTTTAATTGTATCAGGGGCTTCCATAGAATATGTTTGGGGTTTATATTGGGCATGGTTTGTTTTTAATGCCTATGAACACTGCTCCAATTAACACCCAGGAGACTCTGAACAGGTCCCTAAAAACCAGCAAAACACACCTATGGAAAATGCCCTTTATGTAACAGAATTTCCTTGTAGATAATAGAAAAGGGCAGAATAAAATTGGGGGGTTTTGTCTATTTTGTTTGAAAATCCTAAAAAAAAAAAAAAAAAAAAAATTGTAGAAAGCAAACTGTTCAGATTTACAATATAAGTATCTTGTTAAATCATCTCATTTAATTAGAATCGCACTGCTTCATACACGAGCCTTGTGCGACTGATCTCTATGGAAGTCAGTAATTTCATTTTCCCAGTCATTCAAAGAATCCATTTCATTTTTGTCTTTTTTAGAGTACTACTTCAAAAAGAAATTAAAAGCAAGAAACTAGAAACTCTTTCCCTCTCCCCCCAGTCTTGTACTTAAAGAAAAATCAAGCACTGTAAACTGGAGAGCATACATGGCATTGTATCAGCAGCCCCCACTGTATGTGAAGAACCACAGAAAAAGAAGAAAAGCTTCCACTTGTTGGCTAGGAAAAAGAGTCGTGCAGAATTTAGTAAGAAGATAATGAAAGGAAACAGCCTCTTGTCTCCTATTGGAGAGGGGGAAGAGTAGCAATGGAACAATTTACAGATCTTGTTTTTTGTGTACAAAGCCAAAGAAATTCCAAAGGAAATGACTTCCAGAGTCACTGGTAAGTGCTGAACTGATTCCCCAGTGGAGAGCAGGATATAAAACCTTAATCTTTTTCTTTTTAAGTAAAGGGGTCACTAACATGCACCCAAACAGACCCTTCTCAAGCAGAATGCTAAGGAAAGACACTGAGACCTCAGGAGCAGCACTTTCCTGTCACGGTTAAATGAAAGTTGCTCGTGGAAGCAAGCCTTGTTAGGTGCAGGCTCAGATATCTGTATGCACAGCAACTAGTTTCAGTCTGGTGCACTGATTTACTGGGGAAGGAACAAAATAAAGCAAAGAGTTCTTTTCCCCAAAAAACATGAAACAGAAAGAAAGACAATTTTTAAGGACCAATTTGTTGCTGCTGCGAAAAGCTTGTGAAGCCACAGCCTCTGATCAACATTGCCTGCAACCTCTTAGTAGGAAACTAGGCATCACTAATGGAGAGGTGAGAGTGGGAGAGCACCAAGATTAAAGTCAAATTTCCTTTGCTGTCCAAAATGCTAGAAAAAAAAACAACAACAAACCAAATTGTTCCAAATACTTTCTTATTTGTGGCACATGTTTAGCTGTGTACTTAGTGCACTGCTGCCTTACAAGAAACCCAGGAAAGCTCTGGAACCTGTGATGTTTCACCTAGTTTGAGCAATGCTGAGGGAAAGACACTTTTTATGTGCCTGAACAAGGAAGAAACACAGTATTCAGTACCTCTTTGGCTGCCCTATAGAGCTCATCTTCACTGCACATCCTAACTCTCACTTTACAACTCCTCATCTCACAGAGATATCTGTAAATGAATCAAGCTCTTGCTGGCGCATCCTTTCAGCCTTCATTCATCGAAGTGCACATGCATCTGACCACACCTGCATCTGTTACAGTTAGGCTGGCACAGTTAACAAGACGCTGAAAGATAATTCTTTGAACCCTTTAAAGAATTAGGGAAGATATATATATTCCTGGCTTTTAACTTGGGTCAGAACTGATACAGCGGATGTGAACAGAGAAAGTAGCCTCTTTGAGGGTGCAGCACTCCACACAGGCAGCAACATTAATACTGGTAAAAGAAAAGATCCTGAACTGATTAACTGAATAATCTGCAGCTTTTAATAGAGCGAAGAGTGTCTACATAAAGATGCAACAGTGATGTTGGTTTTAAAAAACTTGCATCATTACTTTAACAAATGATTCTTGGGGTATTTTTACAGGGATTGATTTTTCCAGGCTTGGAGAAAGGATGAATTTTGGAAGACTCAGAAGAGTTACAGAGTTTTTTTTGCACAGCACCATTCAAGCCATCAGATTTGTTTTCACATAGCATCTCCGGAGAATATTGATGGCCAGGAGGGCTATTTATGGACCCAGACAGAATGGCAATGCTATTAATGATTCTGCTTTCAGAGTGGCTGCATTTACATTAAGCAAAATGCAGTTTGGACAAGAAATAATCTCTGTTTTTTTCCTTTCTTGATTCTCACCTAGGAAACCTAATAACCACGTCTCTCATCTGATGAAAATTATTGCTTTACACACAGAAATAAACTGGGAATCATCCAATCAATCTTTTTATTGACTCCGTTTCCAGAGGCTTGGTAGATACTAACTGCAGGGCAGAACCTGCGCAACATTCATATTTACTTATTTTTCATACTAAAGTCAAAGGCGAGGAGAGTATAAAGAACTAGAGGACCTGAGGACATTAGGTAGCAGCCAGATGAACAAATCCCCTTTGCTTGTGACATGCCACTACCTGAATCATAGCTCTTCATCATGCTTCATGAAAGAGATACAAGTATGAGAGTAATACAAGGAAGCAAGGCAATTTGTATCCCTTTAAACAGAAGATGACACTGGCAAATTATACTGTGAAATCTGGACTCAGCCTCTGCTACACATATGTGCCAGCACATAGCCACAAAGCATTTCAGTTCCTTGAGCTCCCACATTCAAGTCTCAGGCCACAGATTCTTAGTCATACGACATTCACAGGCAGCATCTTCCTACCCACCCACACCAGATGATGTGCATTGTTACTGGGCCTATTCCTTGCCCATGGCACTCATTTGAACTTGAAGACAGCGCTGTCTCTGGACCCCATTGAGCCTGCCTCCAGAGAGGGGGCGCACAAACATGTCAGCTGCCAGAAGACAGGAACAAAAAGCAGTGGAACTGGAAATACAGTAGCCCTGACAGCTGCTGACTCAGACACTTCCTGGCTGTGGTGGGAAGCAGAAGGCCAGGAGCATTTGGGAAATGGCCATTACACTTCTGCCTTTGCCCCTTTCTTTTCAATGGGGAATCAGGTCTTTAGGATGCCCATTGGCATCTCCTGCCTCTGCACTGAGCCAGAGCTTTCCAACCTCTCAGCTCTTGCGGACAAATTAACACTTTCTTGCAACATTCCACATGGCATCAAGAACCTAAGACAAGTACAGACAAGAACCACAGCTATCCTCCACAAGAACAGTTTGGCACATTTCTTGTTTGGATATTGCTGCATTACAAACAGGTCTTTCCAGGCAAGCCCTATTCCACTGCAGACCTCCTTGAGCCTATTGTGTGTGGTGTTTAATAAAAACTTTGGCTCATAAAGGTATAGCCGAAATCACAAACCCTTGAAATCAGCCAAGACACCAGCCTAAAATGAACATGTGATTAGGGGAGCAGATAACTGTAGCCTACAAAGCACAGGATCTTTCTGTACTTACTCTCCAGTATTAGGAAGCAAGAAAGTGTCCTTTACACATTTGTCATACTGGGGGCCCAAACGGTGACATGGTCTCTACAAATCAAATTGTTTGAGATCCATTTTCTTTTTCCTGCCACCTTTTTCCTTTCTCCTCCTTGTAAAATCATTGTCTCTTGTCCACGACATCTTTTATTAGATTTGCAGAACAAAGTATTACTAAAAACATAAAACTCAGGTAAGTTTCAAGACTTCTGCATGCAACACTGAACAAAACTAAGTAACTATGCCAAAACGCAAACTAAATCCCACCAGTTAATCACAACCAGGTCAAGTTTCTGTGATGTAATCAAAATGAAAAGATCAAAAGAACAAACTTAAAAAAAAAAGAAATCATAACAGATGCAAAATCTGAAGCAGAAATGTGCAGAGAATTTTTAATGCAGTTCTGTACCTAACTTGTGCAGCCAGAATTTTGATTTATTCCACGTTTTCTGGGAAAGGTCAATGTTTACTTGATGGCATTGACAGAATAGTAGAATCAGACCTAAGCCTTCCAGTTTGCACTGCCATCACTCCCTTAAAAAACATGACTCAACTCTAATTCCTGAGCTCATAGAAAAGAGGTCTGGGCAGGAGTTCAAGAGGTCTGCCAGTCAATCCCTGTGCTTCACTAGTACAGGATCAATTATTCCTCCATCATTCTTGATGAACGTTTAAGAACAGGTTAGACAGATCTGCTTTGGTGGGAACTCCACAATTTTTCAAAGTATTGTATTCCAGCACTGCAGATGTTATGCTGAAACCAATGTCACTGCTACCAAGTGGCACAAGTGCCAGAATGAAGTGCCATTTTACAAATGTAAGTGCAGCTCTTGCTAAAAAGGCTCTTCATCTTACTATTTAAAAAGCATACTTCTTTCTTTGCTATTCCTTTACGGCAAGCGAGTTACATTTTACCTGAACAATTAATCTGGTTCTGAAGTCAGAAGTTTACCGTATAAGCTTGAAAAAGCAATAAGAAATGTGAGTAAGAAGTTTCTCTCCCAGCTTTAATATAAAGCTAACATTTTAAGCACCATACTAAACTGATTCTGCAACTTTCCCTTGTGTCAGCAGTCCCACTGAAAACTACTGAATGAGGAATGTTCATGTTATTAAATATGGGGTAGTTATAGAGCAGAGGACACATTAGCTGTGGTCTGTATGATCAGGTACATCACACTAAACACAACTTTAAATATAGCTTTATAACATACATTAAAAAAAATCAGTGTCAAAATTGCACTTCAATGTAATAACTTTTCCTTAAGTTCTTTTCATAACTCCTGTACATCTTTCTGATCGCTATTAAATAAAGGCCAGTCTTTCATCAGTTTGCTTACTATGGTTCTTCTACCCCCCATTCCCAGGCTGTTTTTTTCAGATTATTCAGAACATTTTAGCTTCAGGTAAACTGGTCTCATCGTCTTTCTTTCCACATACAACTAACTGAAAGATATTAATGAAAGATTCACTAGGGCAAATTTTCTGAGTATAAGCAAAAGCAACATCAATATTTCAATGTCTACAAAATTTGGCTATTCTCTTGCCTGGAGTAAGTTGTTAGAAATCATTGTATTTTAATGGATTCAGAATCTCTTGACAGATTCTGTAGGCACCTTGCTTATGAAAATTCATAGGCAGAGAAGAGATATTTTTTTTCTCCCTGAACAGTATTTGACAACTATGAACCTGCTCAGGTTTTACAATATATTTATAGTGGTGCAAGCAGAAATGTGGCTGCTGATCTTTTCATTGTGGTCCTTGTAGACTGCCAGTTTCCCAGGCAGTTTCAGCTGTCACAGTTGCTTAGAGTCCACTGAGCTGTTTTTAGTTACTCATTCAAATATTCATAAGAACCAAGGGCTGCAGTTTGCTGTCTGGTAACAACTTCATTTTCTGCTCATACTGAGCTCGTCCTTGTGGGCTGCCTCTTCCCACTCAGATTGGCTTTTTCACAGCCACGTGACCCTTGAAGGATAATGGAGTTTCCCTGGGAATAGGTGAAAGAGGCATGTTCTACCTTTTATCTTTGCTTGGCTGGACGATGGAAATAATTGCAGAAGACAGTTATGGATTAGTAAAGAGACGTGAAATGATCAAACCTGTATCAAGCACTGGTTTCTGCTACTGGAGAGAGCACATGCTTTAATTATTTACCTTGCAGGACAGCTCACACCTCAGGATGGCCACATTTTTGTGCAAATATTTACTTAACAACATTGTACTTGAGCAGAGTAATGAAAATCGGTGTAATTTCATTTAATGTTCCTGGGAAAGACCAATGGACTGTGACATTTCCCTGCATGGGGGAAATCACTAGAGTGCAATGTTTCTATTATTTCATTAAAATTCTTCCTAAATAACCCTTCAGGGCAGCACAATTTTGCATTTTTAGCTAAAGGAAATAGCTGGAGAAGAGAAATCCACAAGTACTGCTGCTTAACAACAACGCATGGCAGGCTTTCTAAGAGAAAATACTATTTAACACACACGAATACCCAGTCACACTTCAATTAAAACAGTATTTACCGGAAGCTAAGCAACATCCCGCAGTTAGTAAAGGTGGCTTCCACTCTGCTGAGTACTCACACAGTCAGGAAAAAGCACAAAGGAGGAAGCCCAGGCACTGCCGTTGCCTGTCGACAGATCTTAGCTCCCATCTTCCTTCTGTCCTCCTACTACTTCTTACCAGCAATTTTCCAGGAAAAGCTTACAGGTAGCCCCAACATCATCAACCAAATGACGAGCACATGCTCCTTCTACCTTCATTTCTCCATGTTACCGCTGCTCAGAATATGAGCCTCATAGAGAGAGTTTTAAATTGCATTAAACATTTAAATTAAATAAGCTATAGGGGTTTTAGAGTTTTGTGGAAAAAGGCTTAATTTCTGTCACTAAAACATACTAGATATATATACAGCATCTCAAAATTACCATCCTTTTAATTACACAGTCATGACTCTTCAAAGACTGCCTCCTTCAAGGCTTAGACTGAAAGTGTTTATTTGCACACCCACTGAATATAAGTACATAAAAGCATCAGACAGCAATGAAGTCTCCTGGATAAGCTAAAAAGGATGGAACAGGTACAACATAATTTTTCCCTGTCTGTCCTGTCCACTCCAGATTCAAAGGGTGGAGGGGAAACCTGTCACAGGTTAAGCAAAAAAGATGCTGGTTTTGTAGCTGATGAAAGATAAAAATCTTTGCAAGATAGCAGGGAGAACAGAAAAAGAGAGCCCAATAACACCACTTGTTTACATTAGAGAAACACCCATTACTGCAGACACTGCTAAGATACTGTCAGCATTTCCCATATTTCAAAGGCTTATAACTTGGCCATGAGAAGTCACTTATAAAATTGAATCCAAAATATAGAGCGAAATTAGCCTCATTCTGTATATTATTGTCACCAGGTGGACACCAAAAACATGTAATAAATATAAATAGAATAAAAAAACCAGCTACAGCTAAATCAAAACTAGGTGTATTAGTGAGCTAGCAAGGCTAAAGGCATCTTAAGCTCAAGCTAGTCATGTAACCCTTGTTCCAATGTCTTTAAAGCAGAAGAGTGGATTAGAAGAAATACATGTTTTATCTAGATTTTCGGCTTGGTTGGGGGGGGTTCAGTTGTTACTACAGCTTTCATTCAAGAACAACAAAAAATCTGAATAAACAAACAATGCAAGAATACTATTAAATGCATGAAAGCAAACATAAGGAACAAGCAGTGAAACAATCTCCACTTCTTCAGCACCTGCAACACCTATTTTTTTCTTTGTGGAGACATGGAGCAGGAGCTGTTTGGTCAAGGAGGGGGCAGGGAGATCTAACTTGATAGATTTTGACCTCTCAAGAAATCCCTTCAGCTCCCCCCAATCTCTTTTTCCTTCAAATTTTTTTCATTTCCAAGGCTTCTGAAGAGCAAAGGTTAATGAAGCAATCAATGACTGAATGCTAGCTTATGCAACGTATGTACAGAAAAACGCACATTTTTAACATTTTTCTGGAAACAACTATGGTCTCTTATAGCTGCAATTTTGAAAGAATGCAATTATGGCATAGAATTTCAGCTACCTTTGGGCTGAGGCCCCTGGATACATGCAAAGAATTAGCGTATTGTGCAATTCATTTGTGAAATCATGTCTCTCTAATATTCTCCAAAGCAATGCCTCTCAGCTAAAAATCATGTCTCTCTTTCCTTCTATTTGTAAAAATATCTATTAAAGGCCTACAATGCTTATTTTCAGTTTCTAAGAATCAAAACCGTATGTCAGCTAAATTAGCTATAAACTAATCCAACAAAAGAACTGCTCTGCTGTTGACAAAGAGCATAAACTGAAAAGTCAAGCACTAAAGGTAACCAGCATGGTAATGCTAGTCTACTGGAGAGGGGTGAATCTCAGAGAGAAGGATTTTCCACCAAAGTGCATTGCGCACACCAGCCAGCTCTCGCAGTCTTTGACTGCTAAATTTAGGTATGAGCTAAGATAAAACAGAAGAAAAGAGGCTTGACCAAAGTCACTTGAACAAGTCTAAATGATAGGCATATGGAACATGTAAGACTGATCCTCAGCCATGACCAGACACATGATTTCTAGTGTGATCAATGACCTTCTGCTGCTTTCCTCAATGCAAATAACATTGCATCCAGGGATTAAGTTTACCATCAGAATGAAAAAACAGGTATCCCTCTCCTGTCTGTGAGACCAACTTGATGAAACTGCATTGGGAATGTAACTGTGCCAGAGAGATCCAAGTCTAAAATGGCTAAGGCTTACCTTATTGAGAGGATAAAATAAAGGTGGGCAGGAACTTAGAGACCAGATATATTGATCAGAATAGCCTAAATTCCAAACATGGAAGCCGAAAATCTACTTTGCAGCCAAGTTTTTTCTAATATCTGTTTAGTTCAGCTAACCTTCAACTCAAGGTGCTTTTTCCAGCTTTATTTGACAGCGCTAATATTTACGCCACCTACCAAAACAAAGTCAATTACTATCATTTTACTGACAAAACTTCAAGCCAGCTCCTTAGTACAAATCTGAGTACACTGGATTGCAATGTAACTTCATAACTTTTGCTTTAATATACAGAAAAACATGACCATTACAAGCAGTCAACTGGCAAGAAGAGACTTGACTGCTAAAGATACCATATGCATTCATAAAGCCTCAGAGCAGCAAAACCATCTCGTAATAAAAAGAACTAAAAAAAAAAATAAATATATATTATCCTTTCATCAAGCAGTACCAACAATCACCTTAACCTTTGCCATGCCTAAGCCTGAAAGAGATCCAGATAAAGACTGAGATTCAAAGTAAGGCAGAGCTGCTGTACTTAGGCCAATGTGTGCGCACCAGAGCTCTGCAAGGCATGACTGCATCTGCTGGCCAGAGATGAGGTGACCCTCTTATTTTATCTAGCTCCCTCTGCAATGAGCCTTCAGAATTTCTCCAAAATTCTTCCAATCAAGTGTTGCCAATCAGGGGCTGAATTCAAACCCATGTTACTGACACAGATTTTGCCCACCAATTTTAGCCAGACACTGGTTTGGTCAGAGCTCCTCTTTCAATGAAAGAGTGAGCTTCAAAGCTTTAAGGAAACTTTTAATGAACCTGAAAGCTATGTTTGTTTAAGCCTAAAGATTTGAGTCCAAACTCCAGCATGTATCTTCTAAAGTGAAGTCTTCCATATTCTGAGTCCACAAAAATGAAATGAAAGTTCATTTTTCTGAGCTAAAAGAGCATAAACCATGGCCCAAAATACCACACCTGGAAAATTACATAGCTTTTTCTCTGCTTTTATCTTTTCACCCCTTTGGTGTGAGTACAGCCTGATTCATGCAGAACCCAAAGCTCCTCCTTCACTTAAGTCTATATTTTTCCCATATAAACAAAGAATTCCCTTTACACTCATTTTTCAGGATGTATCTTCCTCCATACTTGCATTAGGTCATAGAGCAACCAAGCAGCCTAGTCAAACCACCCTACACTTAATGTTTACATGGTAAAACAGCCTTACCGTATTTTCAAAAGTGTCACCTGCAAGAGACTCCCCATATTAACAAGCAGCAAGGTTCTCTTCTTTCACTCAGCCAAGTATAGCACAACTTATGTATTACACCAGAGTTTCTTCCTACAGCCTCTTCTTTCACCTCTGCAATTACTTTACTAACAGCAGCCCAGAAAACATATCCTTGCTCTTTTCTAGTGTTAAAAGAAAAAACTCAACAGACCTGAAACACAAACTTCTGCACTGGGAAAATCCCTAAAAAAAATTAATATTTGCATGTAAGAAATCTTGGAAATTTTCATTGATAAAAATCTCTACACT
>JAOEHY010047681.1:0-14958 GCA_025447955.1 Psilopsiagon aurifrons
CATTTCCAACCAGCCCTTCCCTGTTGGTGAGCACGAGGTCAAGCATGGCACCTCTCCTTGTCAGCTCCTCTATTACTCGCAGAAGGAAGCTGTCTTCAATACAATCAAGGAACTTCCAGGATTGCTTGTGCCGGGCCGTACCATCCCTCCAACAGGTATCAGAGTGGTTGAAGTCCCCCATAAGAAAAAGGGCATGCGAGCATGAGGCTGTTCCTATCTGCCTATAGAGTGCTTCATCCACCAAGTCCTCTTGGTCAGGCGGACTGTAACAGATCCCCAAAATATCCTCCACATTCCTACTGATTCTCCTTCTTTTGTGTCATTTTCTTCATTAGTTCTACTCTTTGTTAGTATCTTTTTTTCTACTGAAAACAGTCTAACTTAGCCTGGCAAGACAACTCCACCTTTGATCATATAATCACCACACTAAACAGTCTGACACTAACAAAACTTTTGCAGTCTCAGTATAGCTGAAAACACAAGGCTTTGCCTGCAATTTCTTAGTAATTAACTTCTTACATAAGGTAAGAACTAGAGAGAAAAGATGGGTTCCATTTTTCAATGCTACATCTTTCTTAGCCCTCACATAAACAGAACATAACTACAGCTGTTAAAATAATGCCATAGTTTCTTAGCTAACATCTATTTCCAAGCTCTAAAAAAGCCAAATAATACCCCTAAGGGAAAGGTTTTTCTCGCCCCACCCACCAACAAGTTCTATAAAGTCACAGGGAATATAAAACAAATTATTAGGAAGAAAACATTACATAATTCTGGAAATCTAAGGTATCTAAACTGTTTTCAACTTTTTCTGTGCTCAATGGAATGTGAAAGATCATAACAAATTATCTGTTAACGTGATCAGAGTAGATCTTGAAGTTTGTAAGTCACAGCATATGAAAACTGACTTGCAAACTTCAGAATATAGAAACTCAGGCTGATTCCCAGCAGTTACTGGCATCTTAAGACAAGCAGGTCCTGCCAGTATTAAGTGAACAGAAAAATATCTATATCCTCCTAAAACTGCTTTCAGAGGGATGTTTTCTAATATTGCACTTGATACAAATAAGCTGCAAACTTAAAAAGGCATCAGGCATTTCTTTCTAACCATGGCACTTATCCATTTGAAAATGACAACTGTGGAATCAAACATCAAATCTCAACCTCTTGCAATTTATTCCTAAGTGTTTATCCATGTTCTCACTTTACAGCACTCTCAGGCCATGTCTATAGTGTGAAATAGAAAATGGCCCAGCCTTGGACCTAAATACTAGCCCAGGACAGTCCACATCCCTAAACTCTTAGCTCATTCTTTGGCTCTGTTCTGAGCCGCTTGTACTGACTCGTGCCAAAACAAACGTACTCCTAGATGTGTTGAACCTAAGAATAATATTTGGGGCCAGTTAGTGTTGTGGGGTGAGGGGTTAGTCCCTAGCCCTTTTTCATTCAGCAGCACAGATGTATGCTGAAGGCAGTGGACCCAGCACTGATATCATCAGAAGTCAGGTGAAAAGCCTTTATGACCTGATCTTGCATATGACAATAAATATTGCTTTTCTAAGTTGATTTTATGGGATCTAGTTAAAAATTAGCACAATGAAATAAACCTTTTTTCTGCATTCACCTCTGAGGTGCTTCAGCATATTGATGTGGACCGAGCTGTATACATTTTCCGCTAGATCCTTTTTTAACTACTTAAAAAATATACCACACTTCATCTCCAAACTGCCCACATGATTTTTTGACAGATAAACTGTTATTCTACTGCTCTCTTCAGTGAAGCATGTTGTCTATTTTAATGAGTTGGAAAACAACCCAAAAATATCACACTTTGGTGGAAAAATACGTGACTTTGTTAGAAAATCGTGCTTAAACCTAAAGATTTTCACACCTCTCCCTGCATAGGAACAAAGTTAAAGGAGCTAATAGCGAACGTGCTGTATCAGTGTATTGCTCCAATGGGCAACTGCTAAATACACAAGTCCATTAAGATCCTTAAAAATACCTATATATGACAAGTTTCTTCTAAAACCAAGATAAAACTCATTGAAATTATGT
The DNA here is from genome assembly GCA_025447955.1 of Psilopsiagon aurifrons. Classification (NCBI taxonomy): domain Eukaryota; kingdom Metazoa; phylum Chordata; class Aves; order Psittaciformes; family Psittacidae; genus Psilopsiagon; species Psilopsiagon aurifrons. Next base: position 2,059 of record JAOEHY010047681.1, read on the forward strand.
CTCTATCTTTACAAACCTTCCTTCAACTGTTATTCTGTAACTGACCAAGTCAAAATACTACCCTAGAGCAGAATATCCTCCACAGTACAGTTCATCTTAAGAAAGTCACCAGAGGCTGTTCAGCAAAGAAGTCAAACCACTGCAGGAATGAGAATTATAGTGCTGGAAACCTCCAGAAGCATCCTCAGGCCTTTAGGCCTATAAAGCTAAGCTCCCAGGCTGCTCTGGAGACTCGATTGTCAAGATTATTTCCTTCCATACTAAGCACAATATTCACTGATCTTAATGCCTTGAGACTGGTTATTTCTGAATTCTCTCCTTTTGTTTTGAGACAAGTGATACCCATCAGCTTCTGCGTTTGCATTCTGATTGACATCATGCTACGGGATTCTGGAATCTGCTATACTTTGGGAATTAATAGGAAGTTACATGAAAGAATCGGTTCAGTCTTAAAACAGGGGAAGTTTAGGTTAGATATAAGGAAGAAGTTCTTTACTGTTACGGTGGTGAGGCACTGGAATGGCTTGTCCAAGGAAGCTGTGAATGCTCCATCCCTGGCAGTGTTCAAGGCCAGGCTGGATGGAGTTTTAGTGACATGGTTTAGTGTGAGGGTTCCCTGCCCATGGCAGGGGGCTTGGAAGCAGACGATCTTAAGGCACTTTCCAACCCAAACCATTCTATGATTCTATGAGTATTTAACTTCTCAATGGTAGAAACTGCCTTCCTATCTCAATTCTGTGTACTGTGTTTAAATCAATAAAGCCAAACTCCCTCAGTACATCAACTGAAGTAATCCCACTAGCTATGGAGCATATCCTAAAATACTACAGCATATTTTAACGGTTTTTTTGCAAAACTCGTGTTTATCCTTCTTGCCAGGAAGTCCAGAACTGCACACACAAAGATGGATAACAACTTGTAACACGATAATGGAAATTCAACAGACTTCACTCTCTTGAAATGGGTCATGGCTCTCAGAAGTTTAGAACATGCAAAACTATGAGGTTTTTGAGAATTTTTTAGTAAGAAACATTACAACTAAAAAACATCTTGTACTTCCTACCCCTTCCTGACACTGCAGGCAGTCTTAGTGGGCTTCCACCAAATGGCAATGTTTCCATTTTTTTAAAGCTACACAAATTTGGCATATACTCACCTAGAAAAAAAAAAAAAGCATCTGAAAAGTGAACAGTGACATGTATAAAATGCGTCACTCGTAATGTATCAGATCTACATACTATTCACTAGTTATTATTATTCTTGCTCTGCCCTTACAGAATTCTGTCTCTGAAAGGGAAAAATTACATAAGACTTGCATCTTAAGCCTACAGACCTGAAACATTTCATTCAAAAAAGGCAAATAATCATCTTCATAAACTAAGTATATTAATAAAATCTCACTCGGACTGAGAACTTGTATGACCAACAACTTGCAGTCCTGTGCTTCCATTTATTTCTGGAGGAATCACATCCCCAGAAAAGTTGGGCTCACACAACATGCACTCCTGCAAAAGACACCAGCAGACTCATCCAGCAGGATTTTTCTGGGAATGTTTTAAAACATTTCCCCTTCTATGTTGCTTTTGAAGACATTCACTGTGTATTAAGTCTCTCTCTGAATGCATCTCATGTTGGAGGATCCTGGAATAAGCAATGCAGACGGGTGAGAGCAGCAAAACAAAACAGCAAAGTGCTCCACAGTTTTTAGAACTTGATGGTTCCCTGATATAGTTCAGGTTTAGGAGAAGGGGAAATCGCATCACCTGACACTGGAATAAACAGGAACAGCAACTTTTGCTTTTGCAGGCAGGTTCTTCCCATACATTAAAGTACAGGACTCCATGTATTGTAACACAAAGTATGCTCATAACTCTTCAGGTCATTTTTAACAAGTGCAGTTTGATGAAAGATTATAACCTTGGTGTTATGCACAAAAAATTCTAGATTATAGCAAATATTATAGTAAACATCAGGAAACAAAGAGAGGGTAATGGTTTTTTTCTTCTAAGAGTCTGTTTATAACAGCAGCTTGGTAACTTAAAAAATTTTAAGGGAAAAATGTAGCAAAATGTTTGAAACTTCTTAAAAAAATTTTTCCATTTAAAAATGAAAAATTACAAATCACCTGAAAATCACTGACCTTTTCTAATTTTTCAAAGTGTTCTCTGAGGAACTTCATGGGTCGGTCTGGCTTTGCTATGCAAAGGTTTACAATACACTCTTTTAAGATCTGTTGGATGTTATGCTTCTGAACATAGAGTTCACATCCCTTCAGGCTCTCGTCTTCTTCAACACTGCAGGAAGAAGCAGCAGCCATCTTCAGGCTTGTAAACAGAAAACAGACCTAGGTAAGAAAATGGTGCAAGAAAGAGATAAGAGACAGTTCCCAAATCCTTTCTCAGGGAAATCAAGAGGGAGCAAACACATTTTAATATTGCCTGTTGCCTATTCAAGAGCTATCAATTCTGAAGGTTTTAATGTTCTGGAGTTGTATGTGGAAATGCTGAACTGTGTCACAATCAACACACAAGTACAAAAAAGAGGATTTTAACTCCTAGACGGTGGTCAACCTTTGAGTAAAACCGGTGCAATTAATCACACAAGGCCATGCGTTTCAAACACAGCTATTAAATGACAGCGTAAAGCCTAGGTTTTCCATTCCCCTGGGGACTCCCTCCCCATCACCAGTTTTCCGCTAAATTGTCATTTCTCCCCCATTCACAACAAGTGACCGTTACAGGTCCCGGGGGAGACTGGAAGGAAGAGGCAGAGCCGGCCAAGGGGAGGTTCGGCAACTGGGGGAGAAAACAACCCCAAACCCCTCTTTATTTCCCCCAGCGAGCATACGACCGCTCCTTTACAAACCAAAACCCGAGACAGCAGCTTTTACACCGGCCTTTCCTGCCCGGCACGCTGAAGCTCCGGGACTGAACGGGGCGGCGGGAAGCTGGCACGGCGGGCAGCGGGGCAGGCCCTGGGGGGCGGGAGAGCGCCGAGGAGGCGGCCCCAGCCCCGGCCGGGCGGCCCCGAGCAGCGCATCCCCCGGGCCGGGGAATCGGCCCGTCCCTGCCTCCCCGACACCGGGCTCCGCTCTCGGCCGCTGCCGGGGGCGCGCCGAGGGCAGCGCGGGACGGAGGGGCCGGTAAATACCTGATGGCTGGAGACGGCTGAACGGTGGCGGCACCTCAATCCTTGCCGGCGGTGGAGATGGACGAAGGGGCTCCCCTGTCTGTACCCGCCCAACAGCCACCGTCGCCTCTCCTCACTGCCCGCCCGGAGACCCACACCCGGCTGCTCCCGCACAAAAGCTCCGACTCCGCCGCTCGCCCGCCCGCAGGAAGTCCCGCCGCCGCCGTCACTCACCGGCGGGCGCGGCCTTCCCGCCGCCTCCGCTGGAGAGGCGGCCCGAACGGGCCCGCACCGCGCCGGCTGCCCTGCCCGCCGCAATAGGGACGGACTGGCCTCGGAGGACAGGCCTGGTCGCCGAGTACGAGCTGACACTAAGGACCATGGCGTGGACTTGAAGGATGGGCATGGCCATGAAACACCTCACAAAGGATGGGCTGGACAGGAAAGGTGGCATGGCCATGAAGGATGGGAATGGCCATGATGGACAGGCTGGCCATGAAGCATGGCCTGACCACAAAAGATGAGCTGGCCATGAAAGGTGGCCATTAAGTAGAGGCTGGACATGAAGATCAACAGCTTGGCCACAAAGGGTGGGCTGACCATGAAAGGAGGCCAAATTATAAACGATGAGCTGTCCACAAAGGACAATAGCCTAGCTGTGAAATGTTGCCTTGCCAAGAAAAACTGGTTGGCCATGAAGGGTGGGCTGGCCACAGAGGACAGTAGCATAGCTGTGAAATGTTGTCTTACCAAGAAGAACTGGTTGGCTATGAAGGATAGGCTGGCCACAGAAGACAGCCTGACCATGAAAGGTGGCCAAATCATGAAGGATGGGCTGTCCACAAAGGACAACAGCCTAGCTGTGAAATGTTGCCTTGCCAAGAACTGGTTGGCCATGAAGGATGGGCTGGCCACAGAGGACTGCCTGACCATATAAGGGGGCCTGGCTATGAAGCATAGGCTGATGAGACAAGGTAGGAGCACACAGCCCCCATGCTCTCCATGGCCCAGGGGCCACCAGGCCTGTTGCGCTCTGTAGCTCACCAAACTGGCCACTTGGGTATTTAGAGCAAATCATCACACCCATCCATGCAGGGTCCATAAGGAGTGTGGTCACAGCCAGGGCTCAGCCAACAGCCAGCAACTTTGCTGGGCCAGGTGCCCATGTGTGCCGTCAGGAATGCTCCAATACATGTTAGTATTTCCTCTAATCCTAGGGAGCTCCTACTTGTGGTTCCCACAGAACAAAGGGTGAAAAAGGACTGCAGAGGTTCACAGTAAAGTGAGGAGCAGCATAACAAGAGAATAGACTGCTATGAAGTGTTCAAGGCCAGGCCAGACAGCTTGGAGCACTCTGGACTATTGGAAGGTGTCCCTACTTGTGGCAGGGGATTGGAACTAGATGAGCTTTAAGGTCCCTTCAAACCCAAACCATTCTATGATTTTAAAAGAATAATTTTAATTCTGTAGTTTATTGCACTTCAAGTATGATTACTCAAGAAAACCCTGGCAACCCTTTTGGTTTGAGGTGTGCTAATCGCAGCCATCGGAATAGTACACAAAATGTCATGTTGTGTAAAGCACACATAAGTACAGTATGAACACAATATATATACATTAACACAAATGAACGGTAAAAATTGCATAAGGCTGTTGCAGGAACTGGTAAAAATGGTAATACTGTTGCCACTGCAGTATGCACCCCTCCAGAGAAAAAAAAAATGGAGAAGTGATCAAGTGATGCAAGTAGCATGTTACCTGTGGAAGTTTCCCCACGGTAACACCTCCCTGCGCCGGTCCCCTCAGCCTTTCCCCTCAGCCCTTCCCCCATCTACGGGCAGCTGTGGGTTTCCCTCAGGTTTGCGTTTCCTTTCTCCCCGCGGCCTACGAACAAGGGCTCCTCTGCTGCTGGAAGCTATCACACCCGCTCAAACCACCGCCCTGCCTCCTCGGTGCTCTGCTGCGGGACCCGGGACGCCCCCTCAGCGCGGCTGAGGCGCAGCGCGACCGGAGCCCCCCCCCGCCGTCCGTCTGTGAAGCTGTAAAGCGCTCAGCCGCCGTCGTAAAAGCCTCGCGCGTCCTTAGCAACGCCATTTCCGTAGCGAGAGGCGGGCATGGCGGCGGCCGGGCCGGCCGAGGTGGCGCAGGCCGTGAGCCGGCAGCTGAGCTGCCTGCAGCAGCCCGACTGCGGCCGGGCGGCGCGGCTGCGGGCTCTGGAGGCCGTCCGCGCAGAGCTGCTGGAGCGGCCGCTCTCTGATGCCGTGGTGCGGGAGGTTTTCGGGGCGCAGCTGTTACGGCAGCTGGCGCGCTGCGTGGCGGGGGACGCGGCGGAGCGGTGCCGGGAGCTCGCCCTCCAGCTTCTCTGCCACGGGGTCAGTCACGGCGACCCGCCCGACGAGGCGCTGCCCGTCCTCTTGCCTTTGCTGGCCCAGCGCCTCTGCCGGCCGCAGGGCTTCGAGCCCAGCGAGGAGTTGCGTCTCGGCCTAGTCCAGCTCTTGAGCCTCCTGCTGCTGCGGTGCGGGGCCTCCATGGCCCCCTACCTCAGCGATATTATCCGCATCCTCCAGACCACCCTCCTCGACAACTATGCCGAGGTTAGGCGTGAAAGTTGCAGGAGCGCCGTGGCCTGCGCCCAGGCAATGCCAGGTGGGGCCTAGAAATGAACAAAGGGGAGCAGACGGCTAATATGAGCCTCAAGTCTCCTGGGGCGACAGGGCTGAGGTGGGGACAGGTAGGAGGTTGTAGAGATGCAAGCAGGAGAGGGAGAGAGATGAGAACACATCCTCACAGGTGTAGTTTTCAGGCCCTGGAGGATATGTTGGAGAAAAGCTGTACCAGGCATGGATGCTAAGCTGTTACAACATGTGGGTAATAGTGGGAGGAGGAGGTTAGGGGAGTGCATGTGGGCTAGCATTCAGCTCTAATATAGTAGAAAGTTAAATTTGCATGCTACGCAGATGCAGCGACAGTAATCAGGCTGCTATTCATAGTGTTACAGAAATCATGTTGCTCAAGATCTGTCACATGCATAGAGAAGGGCACATTTGAAGTTTCTTTCTCTCTGCCCTAACAGAGCACTTCCATATGCAGTCAGAATCTCTGATAAAACCCTTAATGCAAACAATATCGCACCAGCACTACAGAGTTCGTGTTGATGTAATTCAGGCTACTGGAGCAGTGATACAGTTTGGAAATGGGAAGTCTGTGGATGATGTTCTGTCTCATCTGGCCCAGAGATTTTTTGATGAAATTCCCAAGGTGTGCTTTATTTCTTCCCCCCCCACCCCCTGGATTTATTTTACATATGTTTCTGGGTGGTTTTATTGGTGCTTTCTTCCCTCACCCTTCCCAGTTTTCAGCTTTTGTTCATTGCATTAAGATATATAAATAAGTCACTTACAGGCTTTGCCAGTTGTACACTATCCAAACCCAAGGTTGTCCACTTGTTCAGTAGCTGTCCAATTCTTCACCATCTTTTTATTTCAATGGATACCTTCAATTCTGTCTTAAATTCTTACATTAAACCTCCCTAGGACTTGATTCTGTGGCCTTTGCAGGTGGTTAACAAACACTTCTGGTATTGATCCCTTCATAAGATGTGATTGAGGCAGTAATTTTTAAATGTGCAACTTAATCATAACTAAAGTATTTTAATTTTTGAATGGGTATATTACCATTATTTAGCTTAGGCTTCCTTTGTAGTAATCAGAGAAAATTATCTTCTGGAGATATGGTTGGAAAGCTTGCAATTTCAAAGAAATGTACATTTCATATATTATCAGAGAGATACTAACCACGAGAATTTAAGAGTTTTCTGAGTTGGGTTGGTATCTTGTTTTCCTCTTGGGGATGTGCTTTTGTGCAGAAAATAGTCTTACAATTAATAAAGCCGGAGTGACAAAACAAGAGGGAGCGTGATATCTTGCATATTACTGAAGTTGCTTGCTGCAGTGTGGAAATCCTGTGTTCTTGTAACTTCTTCTGAGACTATTGATGCACTTTACCAAGTCTCATATACCAAAAGTAAATACTGTTTTTTAATTTTTCTGGTATTTTCTTGGCATATTTAACGTAGTCTTTTTGTATCCCTGTAGGTTCGGCACGCTGTAACAACTGTCATTGGAGAATGGTTGTTGCACCTACGAGACAGATACTCATATTTTCACAAGTTGATACCTTTGTTACTTGGCAGCTTTACTGATGAAATTCCTGAAAATGCGTAAGCAGAAAATTTCTCTCCCCCCTCCCCCACCCCCTTATGCAGTTGTTGTATGTGGAAGTGTTTCTGTGTTCACAGATGTATTGCTTGGAGGAAAAAAACCCGTCCAAGGGGTTTGTTTCTTTGTTTTTTCTTAAGCCCAAGATGACAGCATTGTCCTCAGTGACTTTGATTGTATTGTTCTATGCTAAATTCAAGTAAGTATGAGAGAGACGAAGACAGACAGGTAGACAGAGACAGAATTATCCTTTGGAAGAGGTGACCTCTGTCCACTGAGTACAAAAGAAGCATAAACTCTCAATGTGCCTTGGTTAAGTGGCAGGAATGCTTCCCATCCTTCCAGCTGAATTTAAGAAGTCAGATTTTCCAGAATTCCCATTTTTAAGTTTTTAATTTTGTGGGCATGATGGTATAAAGTTCTTATTTTATGTCTAGGAAACTGGCTTGGACTTACTGGGAGAAGATAGGCTTGCAGTGGGAGAAGGAAAATGAAGACGATCTGAAGGACAAGATGGATTTTAGTGTTTCACCATCTCATTATCCCACAGGAGGTAAGTGTTGCACTGAACGTGGTTTCTACTTCCTGAATAATCACTGAGAGCTGCAGTTTAGTAATGAGTGCAGCACCTGATGTGTTATATCTGTTAAAAGATGTAATATTAGTTACTGTATAGGAGTAGCATAGATATGTATAAATATAATATATGGCATATATGTAGGTAAAATTGTGTTAAATTTAAATTTAAAAACCCCCACATTTCTACAGTAACTACACTATTTTTTTCCCATTAATCCCAAAATGGATTTTGGAGAAAGAGTAAATAAAAATGCATATGCTGAAAAAGAGGTAAAGCAGTGGTGCAGAAGCAGCAGAAAATCCTACATTAGCCTGCAGCTTGGTGGGGAATGGCATAAAGAAGGAAGGGAAGGCAGGACAAAAGAATCTGTGAGCTGAGTCCTTGAGTAATGAGAACTAGACACAGCATTAATGATCCACAGAATTGGCATGGAAGAAAAAATTGCAGTGAAATTATTTCAGGTTTCTTTGTGAGACATTGCAATGCTGACTAAAATCTGTCATCATAAATGAAGAATGTGGGAACAGAAACAGTAATTTCCTTTATTATACACAAAAAAACCAAGATACGCAGCATGGGTAGATTACTTTTTTAGTACTGTATGATTTATTGGTAGCTTTAAAATGATATGTTTTCAGTAGCTTGAAGCTTGTTTCCTGTCTCAGGTTCATAAAGTTAATGTGTAAGAATATGCACATGGGTGTTGGTGAGAGAAGGGATTTAAGTGGGTCATTTATTGATTTCTTTACTCATTTTTAACAGAACAAAAACTCTTTTGGTGTGAAAGAACAGGTTCATGCTTGACTTGTGCCTATGTGACAATCACATCACAGAATCCCCAGCAGCAAAATCCTTTCCATGACAGTGGGTTCCGGAGTTCTTTCTTCTTTGAAATTATGCCTTTTTTTTTTTTACCCCCCTTTAAAGTTGTTTTACTCAGTAATGCTTGAATGAAAGGAGAAGCACTTCATAATGGTGACTGGTTTGACAGAATTGTTTAGCTTGGCAGACAGGCAAGTTGATCTGTTATCCTTTCCATTTTTTTTTTTTCTTTCTTCTTTAGTTTATATCTAATATTACCTCAGGGGGTTGTAAATGGTAAAGAGTGCTTTTATGTCCACTAGTGATGGCACAGACATATTTCTGGTTTTGGCAATCAGAGAATTTTTTAACATGCATAAACTAATGAAGTTGAGTGTCTGAGCTCCAAGGACCATCATATAGTGATGGTCATGAAAGACTTCATATGCTACTTCTTGAAACAGTTGTTACCATTTATGTTGCTAATAGTGTTACCTATTTCCATTTTCTCCAGATATATGAAGGTTTTTTTGTGTGTAAAATTTTGTTGGGTTTTTAGAAAGGGACATCCGTCATTTACTTCATAATTAAATTATACATACTTTCTGAAATAATCTTCTTAGTGCAATAAGTATGTTTCGTGAATTTGAGCAGTATTCCATCCCTTCATTCAGTTGACTTTTCACACATTGTGCTTGGTAGAATGATGCCGTTAAGGCTTGAATGTGATGTATGTACACACACACATATATATGTGTATATATGTACATAACTAAAGAATATTTTAAAGAAGTGACCAGATAATTTTGGACTTGAGTCCCAAGTTAATGGTGAATTTAAGATATAATTTGCTGCTGCTTATCTTTGCTTGCAAATTATATGTCTTATTAACAGGCTTTATGTGATAAAGACAGTAAAAATTGAGAGGGAAGAATGGTTGGCTACTGGGTCTTACAGATACAAAACTTCATCAGACACACCAGTATACCTTAGTTTCAAGTAATAATTTGCGGTGTTCTACCATGGACCGTATATGGATGAGTTGTTATTTGTCCATCCCCTCTCCTTCCCTTCCACAAACACTTGTTTCTGAGGTTTTTTAATACTATAATGATGTATTTTAACACTTCATATCCAGTTCTGATTTATTTAATATACTGAATATCTGCTTACAACTGTAAGTTTATAGTACATTTTACTTAACGATCTTTGTCCATCTGTCAAACTAATAGACCTGACATATTGAGCTCCCCTGTACTTTGATCTCACAGTGACAGATATTGCAGGTAAGAAGAAGAATAGAGTTAGATCTCATACCTGCTGTCATCCAACCAACTGAATAGCTTTCCACTGAGCAATAGCAGTCATTGCCTTAGGATACAGGTGCAGTTTATAGCAGGGAAGTCTTTGACGGGAGTAGCTACAGGGATAAATGCCTGCATTTGAACATCTGAAATGGAGAAACTGCTGATAAAGAATGGTCCGAATTCTTTAAGCAAAGTTCTGCCTCAGGTTGAACAGGATGCCAGTCTGTATTTGCTGTCTTAAGTTGATTTCTTTGTTTGACCTTTTGCTATCATTGTCAGTTTTCATAATCCAAAATGTTACTCTCCATTGACAAAAGAAGCAGCAATTCATGTCCTGATGCTTGAATGTTTTTTCCCCCTATTTTAAGTAGGCATTTCGAAAGCCTTTTGTATTCTTCAGACCTTTCACTTTAGTCTGTTTTCATTTTTAGCATTTGTAGTTACAGGGAAATTATTGCATAATAGCTGCAATTTTTAAAATACTATCAGTTTGGTTGGCCTGATCACACAGCACTTGTACTAGCCATAGTACCCTTTCTACTTTTAACTTGCTAGATAGATACACTTTAAACTTTCCCTTTAGAGGGCACAACTGACTTTCTTTGTTTTACTACTGTCTCTCCTGTACTATTTCTGACTTCTACCTTTCCCCCTCCAAATTGTATTTAACTCAGTAACACCACCACATTTGCATGCAAGCATCTTCTGTTTTATTTCTGTTTCAGTTTATTTTTTTTAATGGGATTTGTGTTACTAAAATTTAAGGCAAATTATTAAGCTGTGGTTGGTTTCCAAAGTGGGTAATGTGCCATATTCATGTAACTTTTCTTTCTCTTCCCCTTCCATAAACATTTTTTTTCATCAGCCAGTAATAAATGTAAAAATTTTCAGAGAGCTGTGTGCAGTTTAAATTCTGCACTATAGTGTAAAGAAATGCAACTTTTGGAGGTAAATTCAGCAGCAGCATTTGGAATTTTTTGTTTGCTTTCTTCTAGTGGCTCGACCAGGACTAGGTTGTCGGGAACTTGTGTCAAGAAACCTCTCCAAAATTCTTCCTGGTCTCTGTCATGATATCACAGACTGGGTTGAAAGCACAAGAATAAAAGTATCTCAGCTTCTGTATACATTATTGCTGCATGCAGAGGATCACATAACACAACACATGGAGCTACTGCTTAGAACTTTGTACCAAGCATGCTTGGATGAAGAAAGCAATGTGGTTAAAAATGTAAGTTTAATCTGCTCAAGTGTCTATTGTACACTGAATAATGACCCTATTCTTTATTCCTGAGGCTGTTTTCTGCAGGTTGACCTTACCTTAGGCCACTGAAAATTGCCTATGACTAAAAGATCAGAATCAGGATTTTAAGAATGTTAAAATTATGTGAAAATTTTACTTACTTACTTACTATGCTAAGATAAATGTATTCTTGTGTTACTGGTATGGAGACCCATAGTAAAGTTATTTAAATACTGATTAGTTTATATGCCAACCCCATGAAGAATTGACAGTGATCTCTCTAAAAATGATAAGCAGTAGATGAAAGAATAAAGCCTTGGGGCAACAACTTAAATTTAAAAAAAACATGCATGTCATGCCCTTTTATGTTAATTTCAGTTATCTCTCTCTGCTGCATAATCCAACCATAATTCCAACCAGATATTAAGCTGTGTTTATTCCATGTGATACCCATAGTCAGTGTTTGAATATTTCACTTACTGCTTGTAAAATGCTCTGCTTTTTTTTTTGGTGAAGAATAATTCAGATCAGTTTTTTTAACAATTGATGCTTTCAACGCTTTGATCAACAATAAATCAATAAAACAGATGTAGTTGAGGACATTAGAAAGTTTTAGCAAAGGAAAGACAAGTTATAGAAATGTTTTTAGAATTTTAAAATAAAATCTTCTGTTCATATTTCTACACAAGGAAAAGAGCACAGGTATAACAAAAAAAATCTTACTGCTTTAGGAAATTGAAAGACTAATCTGCTTACTGGATACAAGTAGTCTAACTAATGTCAGAAAAAGTTATTTCCTAAATCAAAGCTTTACTTTAGCTTTCTTCTATCAGTTGAGATACATAGACAATGAAATCTATTTCTGAAATAATCATTTTTCTTTCCTTTTCCCCTGCAATTTCTTGTTGTCTTTAGATTTGGTACTAATTGTTGTCTCTCTCCCTTAATTTTTTCTGAATTGTTTCTCTCTTTCCCTCAGTTCTTACTCAGTATCCCCTTCTAGCTATTCCACTCCTTCTACCTCACTTCTCAGAATCAGTGTCTGGCCTCTTTCCACATTACGTTACAGTGAGATTGAGCTTGTAAACTAAGCCAGTAGAGAGAAGTAAACTTGGAATACTGTCAGAATTCATCTTGCTGTTTTGGAGAGGAGTGTACGGGCCTTAGGAAATCAATGCCCCAAGGCTGAAGTAAGAAATATGCCACAGTGGGTATACGGCTTTTCAGGTTCTTTAGTACTTGTATAAAATACATATAAAAATAGTTAGAAGAATAAATCCACATAGCCTTGCTGTCCTGGTCAAATTTTGTATCTAGTGCTTGTTGCTATAAATTCAAAAATATGTGTTCAAGCAGTACATAGTTTTTACTATGAGCGTGAGGCTATTCCTATCTGTCTGTAGAGCTCTTCATCCACAGAGTCCTCTTGATCAGGCAGTCTGTAACAGATTCCCACAGTAATGTCTCCCACCGCTGTTCTCCCTTTAACCCTGGCCCACAAAGTCTCTGTCAACTGTTCACCTGTCCCCAGACAGAGTTCCATACTCTGCAGCCTATCCCTAACATAAATAGCAACTCCCCCTCCCCACCTACCAGGCCTATCTTTCCTAAAGAGCCTGTAACCTT
>JAOEHY010047685.1:0-20389 GCA_025447955.1 Psilopsiagon aurifrons
CATTACTGAGCAGCAACTGAAACCATCGGTGTTATCAGCACTGTTCCCAGGCTGAAAGTCAAAACCACAGCACTGCAGCAGCTACTAAGAAGGAGAAAAATGACTGCGACTGCTGAACCCAGGATGATTAGTTATTTTCCTGCATTTGTCTATAAAATGGTGTTTGTCATGTTTGTCCAACACCAGCTCTAAATCCTTCCTGGAATCCTTGCTTGCCAGCATACAATGTCTCGTCCTGATCTGTGTGACATGTCTCTTTTTAATTTGATGTATAATTTTGCATGTGGCCATGATGAAGCACAGTTGTTTTGAATGGCTTAATTTTCCATGCTTTCTATATGAATGGGTTGCTGGCCTCACTCTCTACGACTTTGCCATTTTAGTTCATGTACACAGTTCCTTAGCTGTTTACTTCTGGTTTGGGTGAAAATGATTGGGTTGCATTTGGTCTACTACTGTTCATTGTGGCATTGTACAAGAAATTCAATGAACATTCTTCAATAATTTTGTTTTGAAATCTAACAGTGACTGAATTATTAATCCCATTAGCATGCACTCTCTTAATTCCATGTACCATTTTCTATGACAATGTCTTAGGGTACGAGTTAACCACTCTATAAAAGATATAATATGCTATGTTGTATCATGCTCTGAGGGAATCACTATTAACATATTTATGAGCTTCAAAAAAGTTGGATCAACCTCTATCCTTAGGACATGTTCTATGTCATCTTTTTATCATACATATGTAATCATCTATCATCAGTGGGGTGCAAACTCTTTAGGTAGCAGCAGATAGATTACTTCCCAGACTGGAAGCAGAGACATCATTTCAGTACAATGTTGAGCCCAAGCTTATCAGTCTTACCAGTAAGACCTGTCCCAAGCTTGCCTGTACAGAGTTAGCGCCTCTGGGAGCGTTAGCATTCTACAAATACAGAATTTTCTATTACCCTCTTCCACACTGCAGACAAGTTTTTAGCCACAACTTCTATCATAGCCCAGCTAGAGAAAGAGGGACTATTCCTCTGGTGGCCTAGATAAAATAGCATTCTGTGGACTCAGTTTAAGAAAGATTCAAAAAGGGACAAGTAGCAGGCAATTTCTTTGGAATGTGCAATATACAAAGAACCTTGCAAGCATTTCAGGCTATTTCTGGGCTCAAATCATGCTTTTTCCAAAAAGCATATTGAAGCGTAGTTTCAACACCTATACATGGCAAATTATGTCTTAAGTTTTCTGTCTTAAGGAAATCTTCCAGTAGTGCGACAGAGTTTAGAATAATTGCCCCAAAAGGGTGATGACTGGTGGTGAGCTATTAAGTAATGATGATTTTTCTCAGAGACTTGCAGAGAATAGATTTAGTTTGATAGGAATGTGTGTTCTGGTGGTCAACTGGCCAAAATGGAACTTTGATGTAAACAATTGGTAAGGCAAAACAGAATGCGTCTTATCAAACCATTGTCTTACTTGACCTTTAGGCATCTGATGCCAGAGTTTACAAACCAAATTAATTTCCTTCATAAGTCATGGAGAGAATTAAGCAACTAGGGCAGAGGTTCAAAATAGCCTAGATGCTGACCAGGAATGACCAGATCTTAGGCCGACCGGAAGGCTGCACCAAAAACAGAGGAATGTCTAGAAAACCTATGTGTCTTCCAGACTGGTGTTTTCCTGATGTTCACGGAGTATCAAATCCAAACTAATCTATATAATGCACCTGATGTCTAAGCTCCTATATAATCAGTTGTCATATGGGGTGTAATTCAGAAGCTTAAGGCACACCTGTAGCATCTGAGATGACCCAGATTATCAGGGAAATCCACACAGTGCAGGCAAGCATGACATGATCTATAGAGGACCTGAGGTCTTCTAGATCAGCAGCTGGAGGCCAGACAGGACACCAGAAGACATCTTTTGTCTATGTTTCAGGCATATGAATTGCACACTTTTGCAAACCAAAACCATTTCCTTGATTTTTGTGACTGCTGTTGCTGTGCTAACCTACCATGTTGTCAGCCTGTTGTAGATGTACTCTGAGCAATTCTTACCACCTGATGAATTAGGTGTGAATTAGGTTTAAGTAGAAGAACATCTAGTTCAGGAACCCTAACTGTCCCTCAGGTCTTTACTTAGGTATTAAAAATACAGCGCTTTTTAACTAACAATTATGTTTGAAAGTCAAATGTAAAACAAACAAGAAATATAGGTTATTTCTAGCTTAACCCCTTTTCTAAGGGAGAGGCCTTCTTTTATGTTTTCTTCATCCTCTACCTTCTCACAGAAAACCCAGTCACATGCTGAAGAGGGAGGCAAACATCCTGCAGCAATTTTACTCTCAAATAACCAGTCAGCTTCCTACAGAGCACATTGGTTTAGTTGGGAATGATATAAAGGAAGTTCATCAAACACAGTAATCTCACATGCATTTCTTTTTATGGAATATCTTGAAATATACATGCTCACAAAATCCCACTCTGTATATATGCTGAGCTGCCTTTCACTATACAGCTGTAATCAGTGTAAAATACAGTTCTGAACTTCTGTATTTTACTGGCCAGTGCCTTTTGTACAGTTAGAGGTTTGGGGATATTTTTGAAGCCCATTATAGTAAATTAATGAGCTGCACAATTTAAAATTCATTCTTGAAATACCACAACCAGCTGAAGGCTGGAAATCCTTATTTAACCAATGCAGTCTGTTTCAATGGCTAATAATAGGCTTATCTGTTTGCTTTGAAATGTATTAAAGGCTCAGATTCTTTTTTTTGTCTCTTGCATGCTTTTTGGATTGCAGTGCTTTGTAATCATGCTAATATTAATGTAATCAAAGCAGTTTTGCAATCATTAGGAACTAAAACCATATGGTGCTTGGTTTTTTCTCACTTCACTTCTGTAACTGCACTGGCCTCAGTGTAATTAATTTATGCCAGAGTAAGGACAAATAGAATCAAGCTCTCAAATTTTAATGCCTTATGAGGAGGAGTGAAAGATAACTTCTGATTTGGGAAAATAGTCAGAAAAAAAGGAAGATGTACCTTCGCCTTCAAATATGTAATCAGGTTAATATTTCTGTTTAAATAACAACATGGACAAAGAATAATTTATGTATTGTATATGCTTATAGCTGGAGAACAAAATTACAGCTTCTTTGTGTTCACTGCACTTATATATATACACATATGAATTCCATTTGCCAGAGGCATGTTTTAGGATCCTGAAAAACCATTCACTTTGAAGTATAGCTTTTTCAAAGGAAAATGCAAAATTTTTTGGCCACAGTAACTCATACAAACATTTTATCTTTTATTTTCCTTTTGTTTATTATTATTTAAAGGGGACATTGATATTTATTGCACATATTAGTCTCAAGTAAATCAGGTGATCATTCACTTTTCGGGTATAATCAGTTAATCTTTTGATCATAATTTGGAAATGTCCATCTGTTGCAAAGATGGTTGTAGTAATAAGAAAAGATGAGAACGCAGGTAAAAAGCATAAGTAATGCTGATGAAAGCAGTTCTCTAACTGCTGTGGCACTCCTGTGTTACTGATCTTGGAACTTATTATGCATCTGTGACAAGAACATAGCAAAAAGCTTCTAAACTAAAAATGCATGGAAAAGTATTTTAAAAGAGCTTTTCTCTAAAAGACCAGTAGTGTTCACAATCCATTTTCTGTGTCTCATGGCTCATAAATTAAGTAGAAAATACTCAGAATACCCTCCAACTGGTGCATAAATCTGCTTAGAACAACATATTCAGTTATCTGGTATTTCCCTTGATTTTCCTTCGTCATCACATTTCATTTCATCACAGTTCTAATTTATTTGCATTGCTTCCTTCCAGTACCACAGGTTTGACATTTCCACGCATTACAAGATATTTAGTGCTAGAACAAGCATTTCCTTGAAAAGCCATATTCTCCTTAATTTTGATTTCTTCTCTTTCATGTATCTAAACTCAACAGTAGGACAGAGTGCAAAAATGTTTTCATATCTAGTTACATTTTCTTAGTTGGCATTATCCTATGAAAATCCGGATGCTGTTTTGTCATTTATGTTTATTTATAAGGGAAAGCCTGGATACATACAAAGTGTGAATACAACAAAATTCCATTTTTCACCATAAGGCTCATAATTAAGCTGTGCTGTAATGGTTGACAGGCTTTAGAGCTACAAATTGGATGTGTGTGTACATGGATTTAGAGCACGAAAGGTTTAAGAGAACAGTATCACAGAAGACAAGAGCAGAATAGGTTACTCATTATCAGAGATTGTTGACAAGACAGGAATCCATAGCTGCTATACATCAGAAAAAATGTCCACTGCCCTGAAAAGGACCATGTAAGTTCCTCCAGCTTTCATCTTCAGTCTGGCTTTCCACCTGCCCATTTGTGTGAGCTTCGGGACTGCTGGCAAGATCCCCACTGATGGCTATTGCACAGTCATGTGAAGGCACGAGAACTCTGGCGCGCCTTCAAACTGAACAGAAGCTACAGAGTAGCTCAGGAGTGACTTTCGCACAAGTGAGAAAGAATCTAAGAGGAAAGTCATATTCTGAATGCCACTGGTTTGTTTTTTTTTCTCCTTTCTGTACATCTGTTACAGACGACGGTCCTCCTAAAGCTGGCCCTACACTCCCAGCTTCAGGAAGATACTAAGAAATTCCTGAATAATATTTACTTGATGGACAAAGGATTAGTCCTTCTTCTGAGACCCTTAAGTACTTTCTTTTCTGTTTTCAGCAGTTTGGATGTTACCTACCAGACAGTGTCTGACTTTTAAAATGTTTAAGGGGAAGCAGGAGAAATGCTGGTGAGCTGTGCAGTCAGAAAAAACTCTTTTACTATTCAGCAAGCTTTTCATTTCCACTGTTTCACTAGGACCATTCATTCATCAACGAATTAAAGGTCTGACATTCAAGTTCAGTTTGACTGAACTATATTTCTTCATTAATTTGTCCAGTCATTGAGATATATCATACAGGTGCTTTCAAGGTTTTTATTGCACCAGCATAAGAACAGCATACTCCTTCCCTTTTAAGAAACAAATGCTTGGTATTTTATATACATTATACTCTACCATTAGAAGAAGATGGAAAAATTCCAGAATATATTTATTTAATTCTCTTATGCTTAAATGTACCAACACAACTGTCATGGTTTAAGCCCAGTCAGCATCTCAGCCACACAGCTCTCCCTCACTCCATCCCCTTCCTCCCCTCCACTCCCAGATGGATGGGGAGGAGAATCAAAAGAATGTAACTCCCACAGGCTGAGATAAGAACAATCCAGTAACTAAGGTGTAACACAAACCACTGCTGCTACCACCAATAGTAATAATGCTGACAAGGGAAACAACAAGGGAAGAGAATACAACCGCTCACCACCCACTGACCGATACCCAGCCCAACCAAGCAGTGATCTCACCCTTCCGGGTAACTGCCCCCAGTTTATATAGTGGGCATGACATGCTGTGGTATAGAATACTTCTTTGGTCAGTTTGGGTCAGGTGTCCTGTCTCTGCTTCCTCCCGGCTTCCCCTCCTCCCTGGCAGAACTTGAGACTCAGAATGTCCTTGGTCAGACCAAACATTACTGAGCAGCAACTGAAAACATCGGTGTTATCAGTGCTGTTCCCAGGCTGAAAGTCAACGTCACAGGACTGCAGCAGCTACTAAGAAGGAGAAAAATGACTGCTACTGCTGAACCCAGGACAGTATTACAGTATTACAGAAACAGTATTACAGAAAAACTCACATAGGTCATAGGATGAACGCCAAGATTAGTACTTTAATAGTGTAATTCCTTTGATGTTCAATGATTTAATTTAATACAAATGCATATTCTGTTTACACCTCTTGGTAGGACCTTTAGCTATTGAATTATATTTATACAGTTTTTTTAATTGCTTTGAGGAATCAAAGCCAGCCAAGTAGTGTTTAGAGTGATTTAAAATAATCTTTGGGAGACACATCTCATAATTTTTTTCCCCTTAATAATCTAGGCATGAAGAAGGGGATACTTTCTAGTCATGACAATTCTCATGTGTTTTAATTTTCAGTAGCAAGGTGTGGAACTACCTCATTCAAATCCTTACGGTATTTTTCAGTTTAGTGGTTAATAATCTCTCTTTCTTTTATGTGTGCATGAACTGGTGTTGTACTCGCACCTCTCAGTTTTATGCATCTAACCTAACCAGACTCCTCAGCAGGGAGAGTGATTCAGACGACCTAGCTTAGACGTCTGCTGTAACACACCTTTTGATGAAACTTTTTTTGAGAGAAAAAACCCAGTGATTCTCTGACAAAGGCAGCAGTGATAGTTTTCTAGTTACTTCAGTGGCAAAGCCCGAGGAACTTTAGAAACACTCTTTGGTAGTAAGGAAGGTGCACAGCTCCTTAATGTAGTATTAAGGGAGTATCATAGAGTTTAGTTCCTTTAATAAACACCAAGGTTTGGCGTGGTGCAGAGGGACGAGCTAACAGAAGCAGATAATTGTAGAAGGAGCAGTTACAAAGATGATGAATCTGAAGTCTTGGTAATGGCAGATGATACAGTATAGGGCAGTGGCCAGAAACTGCAATCTGGGAGGTTCAGGCCGGACATGAGGAATAACATCCTCAGAGGGTAGTGCAGCACTGGAGCAGGTTACTCAGAGGCTGTGAGGTTTTCATCTGCGGAGATTCCTAAGACTCAACTATGCAAAGCTGCAGCTGACGACATGCAGTGTTGGCGACTGTCCTGATGTGAGTGGGAGGACAGACTAGACAGCCCCAGAGGTACAACCAGATAAAACCAGGCGTGTTGTACTCCTGTGAACAGTACAGTTTGTATTGTGATTATTTGGCAGGCTTTTATTCACATACAAATACATTTATTTGATGCTACAGATAAAAAGAGCAGATAAAATCACATATTTACTGGCTTGAACTTACTTTTACTGCCAGTGACCATACCAAATACTTGTATTTTTGCTGTCTATATATATTAAATGATACATCTTGTTACATACTGAAATCCTCTGTCCCTTTTTCAAAATACTCAAAGGCCTTCAATGTAGAAATTTTCTTGCCTTTAAAGACTAGTGCCATATATTTTACTTTCACTGTAAAATATAAGTGATTCTGAAACTCACAAAGTGCATGTGAAATACAACTGCAACTGTTGCCTGGGTCACAGGAGGACCTCCAAAGGTGTTCTTATTAGTATTTATTGAGTATATTGCTTTAAAAGAGTGCATTTCAAAAGTATTACCCGTGGTCTTCTATATAACTCTCCATGCTAATGAATCTGTAATGAACATTAATATGTGTGAAGGGGAAGAGGTATCTGAGAAACAATCTACATTTATTGACAGTTAAATAATAACCCCACCAACTGAAAACTGTCTCGTTTTCCTCAGACTCCAAGGCACCTGTTCATTTTGGCAGTGCAGTTCTGTAGCAAGGCCAGAGTCAATGGGAGAAGCCCCTGTTGCTGCCTGACCACACTGCCAACACATCAGGTGCCATTGTGAGAACAAACCAAACAGTTTACTTGGCTCTGGCAAATGGATTTTCAAGGAAGAGAAGAGAGGTGAGCACCATGGTGTGGACAAAGCAGCCAGACCATCAGGAGCACTTCAAATATGTTTTTAATGTTCTCTCTCATTTTCTTATGATAGTTTTAAAGCTGTTCCGCATATGCACAGCAAACCTTAACACGGCGCAAATCATGAGCAGATGCATATGCAGCATTATTTGCATCTCGTACATCTACTATGCTGCAAAACAGTAATTCACAAGGTTGCAAATTACTCCATAGCGCCCTTCTTGAAAGGTTTATGGCACAGGCAAGAGGAAAATTTCCTCGTGCCCAAACAAAGGTATTCCTAGACAAAAGAAAGTTGGACCCATGACTTAACAATGATGCCAGTGATGCAAGATAAGCATATTCTAGTTAGTTCAGGTTTTTTCCATTTACCATGAATAAAGATAGCAGAATTTGAATCATGTCAGCTGATACTACCTATTTCTTTCGCAGCAGTCTTTCACGAAGACAGTATTTCCAGCTGCGATAAGTGGAATTTCTTTTCAGAAGCCAGTTGACAGAACTACAAACCCACACACTTCTTTAATACAGTTTAGTGTAACCTGAAGAAATTACATTTCCTCCCTTAGTGCTTCTCTTTCTTATGTGGGGAAATATGAAAACACTCAGAAAGCAAATATTAATGCAGCCTAATCGATGATAAATAAACAAACAAATGGAACAGGAAAAATCCCTTTTTTTTATTCAGGCGGCCTATTTTTTTCCCCAGAGAAGTGGACAAGCTTAGAACTAAAGAGAAAGAAAGTATGAGAAGTCTTTGCATTTACCTTTCTTAAAGTAAAAAAGAGAAGTATAAAAACAGTCAGCCTTGAGGAAAGATCAGTCCTTGGATCCTGGACCAAAAAGAGAATATTATTTACGGGAAAATATGTAGGAGTTTGCCCATTCTTTCAGAAAAAAAAAAAACCTATTTTACAAAACAAGCACAAAGGCATATTCATTTTCTAACAAAATTCACTTTACAAACTTAAATCCTTTATGACTCATATAAAATACCAGTCTTAGTCAGAAAAACTTCTCTTTTCTTTCCTCTTATGAAATGTATGTACTTGTATCATGCAATGTATAATTGCAGTGACTGTATCATGCAGATAGCTAGTCTGCATCTTCCTGAACAATTTGTGCAGCACAAGAGGAGTGGATCTGTAGAGGGAAACAGCAGCATTGAGGATCCAGCACCCCACTGTATGCTCATGTCAGGTTTTACTTAGCGCTACCTCTAATCTAGTCCTGCACAGGGTATCCAAGACAGCTCTACAGTGCAAAATAAACCCCAATAAAGGGGACAGCTGAGATGCTCACTTTAAAAACACACTCCTGGTCAAACTAGAACAGTCATGTAGACCTCCCCCTTGCTGTTCAGTACCTGGAAAGTAAGAAAACTGATGTAATTTAATACAAATTGATTGTTGCACTATCTTTTCTGACAACAAAAGCAGAGAGTTTTATCACAATAGGATCAGTTCATGATTAGCAGAGGAATAGCTTGTAGTTTATGTATATTGGCAAGGAAAATACTTTTCCACTGAAAAAGAGAAGTTATTCATGTAAGACAGCTTCACAGATGACCAGTAACTAATTTCCTGGTTCACAGATCTGATGAAAGTAAGATATCTAAACAGGCCTCTATATTTTTTTTAAATCCAGTATAAAAACATACTGATGTTGGGAAAGGAGCCAAAAATGTCATATATCAAAGATAAGTAATATTTAAAGAAAATAATGATGTAAGAACCTGTTACAAAGGCTTGGGAAATACATCAAAGTCTGAACTGTTTTAATGCCTGTTTCATTTAGGCATTGATTTCATTTCTTTTGAGTGTAACTGAGAGACTGTTGCATGCTGTTCAAGATGTCAGTAAAACCTAGGATGTCCATTCAGAAGTAAAACATTTCATCCTAGACTTTACGTGATTGAGGTGACAACACAGAATTTAAAATACAAATAGAAAGCTGTGGATTAGTGCGACTTTACCAGGAGTTCCTGTGATATGTAAAGATCTTGGTGAAGGAAAACCCGTCCAGCAGTTGTTCTCTTTATTTATTCAGATAAACAACCAGTTGTGAGAAAGGCTGTTGAGGAGACAAGTAAAAAGTTAGGTTAACTGCTTGTATCCCATACAAATGGCATTTTATTTTAGGCTACATTGTGGGTGGGTTTTTCTGTAGATAGTTGAGTCCTAGGCTTAAAAACATCAACTACAGGAACTCTACAGCAGACAGTAGTTAAGGTCTCCATGGGAATACTGCAAGTTTTCACAACTTCTGCTTGAGGCTGTTGTAAAAAACAAAACAACCAACTTTAAGGTGTTTTTTATTGTTTATTTGAAGGAAATGAGGACTCTTGATATGAAGTCTACTTATGGTGTGTTAGAGTGAGTGGTAGTTAGATCATATCATACTGATTTGATTTTGGCCTTAACTTTTATGACTGCAGTTAGCAATTGCATGCACACGAATGTGCAAGATGCTGGTTGAGGAGAGGATGAATCCTTAGGTGCTAAATATATCCTGGCCAGACTTCAGAAGGAGCTTAGCAATCCTTCTGTTTTAATTTATGTCCACATGTTTATTTGTGTATATTCATTAAGTCTTTATATGGCATTTCTCTAGTTTTTAAAGACTGTTAAAACTGACAGATCACTGCACAGAATTAAATCTTGTAGTCTGTGCTCAGGCAAAACTTACATTAATTTCCATTTATGAGCTGCAGGAGTGTACTGGCTGTCATGCACTAGGGAATGGTGTTTCCAATAAAGTACGGTTCCTGATATGGTAATCTAGCAAGGAGGTGGGTAATCTAACAAGGAAAAAAAAGAGATATTTAAGGTGCATTTATCCTTCTAACGTTCTGTTAATGTGCTGTCTGAAGGCAAGATTTGCTTCACTGCAGAAAGCTGTTACGCATATATCTCCAACGGTGTCTAAACCTTGCAAGGAGGTGCTGCAAAGGCTGAATTGCTAACTACTAATTCTGGAGCCAGCAAGCACGTCTCTTGAGAAGATTTATTATGCCTTTCTCTTTGTAGAATAGTTACATGCAAATAGAAGTGTCCTCATACTTGCTCATCACTTAACTTCACTCAGCAAACTTTTTTTCATGTTTTTCTTCATTAGAGGCATTCAAAATGTGAATTTAGTTATGCCTTTCTGACTGCATTATCCTGGTCTGACAAAGGCAGAATGCATTTTTTTGTAGGTATTCTTAATTATGAATTCTCGTTGGTTCTTTTTTTTTCCTATGGCTATTATTCATTGGCTTAGAACCACTACTTTGATATTTAGGGATAGAGACTGCAAAAAATATTAACATGCTTTATAAAGCACTAAAAAGTAAAGATAAATATACCCCCATCCTTTCAGAGTTGCCAATATGTGCAGTTATGAATGAGAAAATATTTGAACATACATTCCTGTTTATCTTAAGCATCAAATTCCTCTGTTTATGGATATGTATAATAGCAATCATCCAATATTTTCCTTAATTTTATCTTTCATTGAGGTGGATATATTGCTTCCTATGGAAAAATGTACTATTCACAGAAGTGTACTTTTTACAGCTTGATGGAGCTAATGAAGAAGGATTGATAGGTCTCTTGCCTTGTTTCTTCAAGTGCTTGGATATCAGAAACAACTTAGGAAGAAATCTTGACATCAGAAAGCATCCTTACAGCAGCAGGGGAAAAGGTGGGAATGGAAGCAGAGAAGAGACCATCAGAAGTAAGAGAAAAGGGGTGGAGCTTAAAGTGGAGGACAGGGCAAAGAGTGGAGCCACACAGGCACTTGATTTGAGCAAGGACCAGAGTCAGTAGGAGTAGGGTAGTGAACCTATAAAGAAGGGGGAGAATAAGAGGAATATGGCTGAAATCAAAAATAAATTCTGTGAGAAGCTCTAAAATTCTGGCTTCATGGCAGATGTCATGGACTTTCTCCCAGGTGAGAAAACAGGAGCATGTAAAAATGTTTTATTTTAACTTTCTGTGCTATAAACAGGAGAGGGAATAGTTGTCTCTGTCTTGGAGGCTGTCTTCTGAACATATCCCTGATGAATTCTGCATAGAAGTTAATTCATAGATTAGGAGACACTGCCTTTCAGATCTGCTGCTGCTGAAATCTGTGCCATTTGGTTAGTGTGTTGCATTTTCAGTATGTTTCTCTCTCATTCAGAAGAGCATTTGCTGGAGAGGTGTCTGGTGGGATGGTTCCAGTAGCTCCTCGGGACTGTCAGCACTAGATACAAGCGCTTCTGTCCTTAGACTGGGTTCAACAGCAAGATGAGCAGTAAGCTGGGTCCCACACTGCCCACCTACAGGTTACACCATCCTGACTTAGATGAGCCCTGTCTGGGGTGAAAGAATAGCCTGTTCTCCAGCTCCTTTGGCCAATCTCCAAGACCAACATCCAGGCACAGTTCAGCTGGGTTATTTTCTCATATAGATGCTTCTAAACAGGGAGCTGGTCCATGGCAACACAAGCCATTTAACATAATAGCAATCCTTACGTCTATTTGCCAGAAAGAGCTGTGTAAACTTGGTAAGCTGTTGATTAATATTTTTTGTCTTAACATACTGGTTTAAGAAAGACCTTTGTGACTTTAGCAGATGTAAATGCCATTCTGCTAGAAGTCAGCCATCTGGACTTTGTAATCTGGCAGGTAAACAAACGGACCAAGCTCTTAGACATCTCTCAGATTATTGCTGATCATATGAACATTAACATTTGCAAAGGTGTCTCTTTGCTCCATCACATTTCAAAGACTCCATTAATTTTGTTTTCACATGTTTAAATATTTATTTTGACCTTTTACCTCCTCCTATAACCTCCTGCCTTTTTGGACCAGCGAAATCAAAATACACTGGTGTGTTCTGAATGGCCTTGGGGCTTGTTTAACATGCTGCATAAACAGCTCTTGCAGGACAAAAGAGAGAGTCCTTCACTGTACTCTAGCAAGCCTCTTTATCTATTCCAAATTATCCATGCAGGTGGGGGCTGTGATGAGATATGGCAGCTAGTTTTCCAGTCTTTGAACACTGCGTTCTTCTCTCATCCAGGGTTGTTCCTTCACCAAGTAATGCTGAAGTAAGACCAACACCATGTTATCTGTTCAATGTGCAGGTGCCACTGCTGGAGTACCGACTCTGCTCCTGGTCCTGGTGGTGCCTACCCTGGGTGTCCTCGCCTGCTCGGGATTCTGAATGTAGCTGGATTTACCTTGTCCTCCTCCTAACACAAAGGACTCCCTTTGAAGACGAGGACCATGACTTTTTGATTCCTGTGGCACCATCCTAAGCCAAATAAATTACACTTTAAAATAAATTACCCTACCGTTTTCCTATGAATTTTAAGAGGACTGAGGCATCCAGGAACTCCTTCATGAAGTAAATCAACTTTTGAAAGGCTAAGAAATCTTTTTAACTTGTTCCAATATGCCTTATAAAACACTTATGCTGATCTGTGACAGTTGCATGATCTGGTCAAACGGGGCAAGTTACAACGTTAAAACCCAATAACATAGGCTGTACAGTGAAAGTAAAATCACCATACGTAGGTGCTTTAACTTGAATAACAAATTGTGAAACATAATAGAGATTGAAATGTTGATTGTATGTGATAAATGTAAGAGTACTACGTCTGTCTGTACTATCCTATATGTTTTGTGTACTGCATATTTTTGAATGGCCCCATCATCATTTATTGGGATTCCTGGTTTTTGGAGAGACAGTCAAAGCAAAAACATTTCATTTTTTTTAGAGCTATATTTCTTGAGGCTGTTGGATAGAATTTGAAGAATGAAATAAAAGTCAGTGACAAGGAATTTTTTATTTTAAATACGTTCAGAAGACCCAAGACATGCATAGCATGTTCAGCTTAAAGGATTTTACGTGTGCTTCACTGACGCAGGATTACCATATTCTTTTCTTAAAACAAACCTGTTGAAAAATTCCAATGTGGTCATTATTGCTGATTTAGGAGTCAAATGTCAGCTTTCAGGGAAGCAGCTCAATATATTGGTTTTGATTTAATATCATTACTAGTATTATTAACATAGCAATATAACCCTTAGAAGTTTGGAGATGGAGTCCATGTTAAGATCAGGCAAGGGGACCATGAAATGATAGGAAACGTATGTTATTTTTTAAAGCTAAAAGATTTAAAATATAAAAAAAAGAGTAAGATATACAATAAATGGCAAAAACAGAGTAGCACAGTAAAAAAAAAATAAAATTATATTTACATTTTTATGCTGCAGACACCAGGTGTTACCTTCCTGTAATGAGGGCGGACATTTGGGAGAATTATGTGCTTTTTCACTTGATATTATTCTAATGTTCATAGTGTTGTAAATAAGAGTTTTAAAGTTCTGAGACCGTTTCCCTATTTGATAGAGTACTGAATGATCCAACTGTGTTTTAGTACATGAAAGTCAGCTCCGAACTGTTAGTTGAAGTTAAATGTTTACTATGGCCTTTGCAAAATGGGAACTCTTAGAGATAGCGAATGTTTTTGTTCTGACTGTGTCTAGAGTGTTTCAGTGTTGGGTTTTTCACTGGTTTCTTTGGATTTTTTTAAGTTGTTAAAGAAATACACATTCCTTTTGTTTTCCATGGTGTGCTGGGATTTAGTTTGAGTGTGAATGTTGAAGAAACACAGTGATATTGAATCAGCTGGCTCAAGTAATAGTGCAATGTCTGATGCTTCAAGAATTATAAGCTTTGAATCATATTTTATTAGCACAACCTTGCTAGCTACTTAGAAATAGATTTTATCTTTTTAGAACTGATGCTGTAGAGGTCCGTAATAACATTTACATGAAGCAAGAATAGGTCTATTAATAATTTGCACCCCCTTCTTTAATTTGTATAATTTTGTACTATATATTTACATGTAAAAGTGTAGAGTCTTCATTAAGAAATATCAATAATACTGTTTTAGTTTAATTTTAACTATTTGTTACAAGATGAAAATTTTTTAAATAGATGAAGGTGATAACTTCCCTATAGAGGAATGTCAAAGTGTCAAACACTACTGAGTTTCATAAATTGTATAATTATTTGAAAGAGCAATGATTTGTCTTCATACGTAAGGAACTAATACGCTGTAAGCCTTCTGTACAAAAAAAAAATGTGGTTTATTGTGTTTCATTTGGTTTGGTTCTTTTGCAGTGTGACTCATTTTTATATAATCTACAACCACAACTAAATCTTTTGCCAAATGCATGATTGCCTTTTACTTTCTACTACATGGTGTAAAAAGCAAAACTGTTCAGTTTCTGCATGGAAATGACCTGGGAAGGAAAGCCACTTCTTTTTTTAAATCAGCAACACAGATGAGGTAGGTCTCACTTACTGATCTGATAGCTGGAGATTTTTCTGTTTCACATAATTCTGCAAGCTTGACTGGGACCTTCAGTTTCAAATTGTTGTCAAGAAAAACTAATGTATCATCTGCTTTAAAACGCAAGGTTCTTAATTAAAGTTTATATAGATAGACATATTTGTTGTTTCTTTATATTTCAGGAAAATTGATATTACTATTATTTGATACTGATGAATATTGAACTGGTTTTTTAGTTACTTTTTATCTTTTTTTTTTTTTTTTCAAATGGGTAGAGCAGGACTGTGCTTTGTCCTTTTTATGAATGAGAAGTAAATTACAATCAAATAAATGTATTAATGTTACTCAAAATATAATAACTGTCTTTTGAATTGGAGCTTTCAAATTTCATTACAGTCATGTGGTAGTCTGTGACAGTAAAGGTGTGGATGGGGTGAGTTCTTGTGTATTCCTGCCCTGCCTTCTTGTGTATTTTGCTGGAGTTAAAGAGCTTTTGTGTGATAAGGATGGCTTACCCTTTGCTTTGATTATTGGTGATATAGATAGAAAGATTTTCCGAACATCAGTGACAGAGAGTGCCCTGAGAGCTTTTCAACATTTTTGGAAGCAAGGGTTAACCAAGCAGAGTATTTTTGGGCTAATACTTTCTGCTCCAGTAGATACCTGTCATGGTTTAGCCCGAGGTGGTAACTAAACCCCACACAGCCGCTCACTTACTCCTCCCATAGTGGAATGAGGGTGACAATCGGCAGAGTAATAACATCAGGAAGTGACTTCAAGTATAACTGAGATACTGCCTGCCTTTGAGGGTCACATTCAGGCCCTAAAATGCACAAAATGTGGTACATAAGAAGTTGGTGAAGCTGACAGCCATATTGCAGAATTTGGTTTCATTTGTCTTCAGATATATTTAATAAGAAGAGTCAATGAGAGTTTTCCTTGTGCCCTGCACCTGAAAGACTGTCTACTCAATTGCAGCAAGGCTTACTTCGGGGAGGAGGAGATGGTCACTACTCTGATTAGATATGCTTTGTATTTTTATCTTGACCTCTGAGAGAAACAAGGGTTTGAGTCTCTGTCTGCGAGTTCTCTGCTAATGATTTCAGATCTGTTGGGAGAGGGCAGACAAACTCAGCAGCTCTTATACCAAAGAACATCATAGTCTGTGTCGAAGGTAGAGATTTCAATTAGGAATTTGCACAGAAGGTAACTGCAACATGGTCACTGGTCTTACTTGTTCTGTTTGACGTGCCAGATGCCCAACCAGCAAACATCTCAAAGCCAAGTACAGCTTGCCCTGCTCCTGCCTTATCTTGAGGCTGGACAACATGGAACAAGTGTTGGCTGGAGGAGGCCTGAGCACATAGCATTGCAGGAAACAGAATCTGGGATCGTGCGGTAACAGTGGAAAAATGGGGCACAGAACATAAATCCACAGGAGAAAATGTTCACTATTTCTACCCCTCAAAGAACAGCTTGACTGGGAGACTTCTTCGTTTCCAGACTTCAGAGCCTCTAGCTACTGAAGATGATAAAAAATGCACCTTTGAATATTACATATCTGCCTGAAGACCAGATCTTCCAGTATTGATCTGCCTTACTTTGCATTAAGCTACACTTCCTATTGGAATTAAAATAACAGACATCAGGTAATACCAAAATATATTCCAGGAAAGGTCTTGAAATAGTTCCAAATGCTATTGTTTGGAGATTTTGTTTACTTAAATACATCATAGAAATGGCTATCTTTCAGGTTATGACAATATGAGCAAAGGATATTCCTTTCGCAGAAGTATAAATTTCAGTAACTTCTAGCACTTGTATATACTCCATCCTTACACAGGTCATCCAGCAGAATCTTTTCACAGTGTTAGGACATTGGCACTATTCAGGAGCCGCCTGCCTCCTTCACAGAACAGTGGAGTCTTCCAAGGGAAGATTGCTCCTCTCCATTTCTTTCAGAGATTATACATTTTTCTTAAAGTTTTCTACCACTAATTCCTTGTGCTTCCTCGTTTTAACATTGTTTTTATTTCCAGAAACAGAATAAAGAACAGAAAGCATTGAAGTCCACATAAATGGGAAATGATGTCCACTCCTCAATCAGAAGTAGCACTGTCTTGTCTTTTCTTGACGGGCTAACATGTTTTTCTTTTACCCGGGTGCCAATTAACCAAGTTTGCTGTAAAGGGTATAATGAAAAGACACATGAAAATTGTTTTCTCCACTTTAATTGATCTTGACTCTGGTATATTCTCTTGATTAATATGGATGACACTGGAAATTACACGAATTTTCATTTCCCAAACACTTAGAAAACTCGTGATTTAGCTGGTAACTTATGAGTGAATTTTACTGGTCTGTATTTATATATTTAAGGAGTCTAATTGTCTCTTTAAAACTTGATGATTTTGGCCTTTAGTGTGTTGACGCAGCCACTATCTGCTTCTCTGAAAGGTGCAAAATTGTTTCTTTCTCTTCCACAGAAGACAGCAGAAATATCAGCCACTGGTAAAAAGGCAAATCTAAACAGAGAATACAAAGATACTGACTTGGCATCATCTCCTCTAGATGGCTGTCATGGTGCAACTACTTACACATGTCACCTCCATACTTGACACCTGCTGAAAGCAGCAAGCAGCAAAGTGTTTCTCTGGCATTGAGATGGTCCAGCACCAGCCCACTTGTTCTCCACTGGCTGCTCCCAGGCAAATTCAGACCCTCACTGATGTTCCAAGTGGGCACACAACTCTGGGTGGACATATGCTATAGTCAGCAGGGATGGACAGAGCAAAGAGGACTGAACTGGCCTCAGGCCAGCATTTAAGTCATTGGAAAATACTGGGCTGGCGTGGCCCCAGGGCAGTGGAGGGCACTCAGGCAAGTGGGGTGGTTGCCCTCAAAGCACCAAGCCTCTGGCTATCCATGGGCATAGCACCCTGACTTCAGACATGATGCATTCAGCACAAGATACTGAATGTTCCTTGCACCCCAATTAAAGGAGATAAGCATGTATTTTCTGGGATTAAGGCCTACGTCATGTGAATGGGGAGGATTTCAACAGCTGGCAGCTGAGCTGAGCAGGCAGCATTCCCCTCACTGGCAAGCCCTGAAGTGAGCAGGCTTTGGGAGCACAGGGAGTTGGCAGCCTGGGCCCCCATGCCAATAACCAGGTTAGCTGCATGATGTTCATTTCTGATTCTCACAGGGAGAAAAATATGAAAGCACAAAGTTCCCAGAGGCATTCAGCTCAGAGGATTTATCCTGTCCAGGCAGCTCTCTGTGAGCAGCCACTCTGCAGCAGCTGCAGCACATTGGCACTCGTGGAACACAGTGGCTGATTTCTACTGATGGAACCAAAAGGTGTTTCCACGCTTCTAAAACCTCTCACTGTCCACACCAGGGCTGTTGTATGCAATCCACCCATTAGACTGTGGGCGGCAATTCTTCCAGGACAGGTTTTCAGCTGGTGCACCCCCAACCACACCACGGCCCCTTGCAGCCACTTGGCAGCAGAGGTGTCTGGGTCCCAGGGCTGGTACTAGCAGCAGGTTGGGTTTTTTAGTTTCCCATTCAAAATCTTCAGGATTACTGTAGGTTCTGTAACAGCTCAGCTCCTACTACTTACTTAGCTTACCTGTATCTGTGATTCAAAGTGGGATGGGGATGTGCACAGGGCTGTAGGGCAAAGCTGTGTGTGGTGAGGCTTTTGCTGATCCATCTCTTACACCTCATCATTAAACTGCTATTTGTATTGTGAATCCATGTTTAGCAAATAATATTCATGAAATCATATATTGTTCTCTCTGTCGAGGAGATTTTTATCTATAGATGTTGAGACATATGCCTCAGTCAGACTCCTCTATAACAGCAGTCTGAAGCAGTTAATTACCAATCTTAATGTAATTGTATTCTGGCAGAATGCTATAATGCATAGAAGACTCCCTATGGATCAGCCTATAGTTCAAGGAGGTGCCTCTCCATAAAATGCCATACTGCCTGCCCTGTCAGAGCACCACAGTACCACTGCCAGCCTCCGAAACATGTGCTGAGGCCAGGATGATGTCTCTTCTGGCATCAAATCCCAAGATTTGTGATTTGATCTCCACTAACGGTATATGATGAACTGATACAAAAGGGTTTATAGGAAGTGGGTGTGTTTATATGGATGAGCCTTCTACAAGTAGGTTAAAGCATGCATCAGGACTGTGACAGAATCTGACAAAAATAATACCTTCAGTAAAACAAACAAACAAGCAAATAATTAAAGGCAGAGATGAGCTTTGCAGTTTTTGTGGCAGCTCTTATACAGACAGTTCAAAGTTTGTGCTCCCACAGCCAAGAAAGAGCAGAATGACTCCAGTTGGTTCTGCTCAGCAGAGTTTTATATCATTAACTGGCACTGATTTCTCTGTGATGTTGCAGGCATGATGATTTAGGCAGTGGTGCAGGACAAATGAAGGGAAAATAATTCTTTTTAAACAATGAAGAAATCAGTAATTCAAACTCCAAAAGCTGAGTTAAACATTTACTAATAAAATGACCTAGAAGACAGCATAATTTTACTGTTAGTAACTATATGTTGGTAAAAAGCCACAATAACCCACTGCTTTGGGGTTTATTGATTCCAGGATGTAGGACAATGGGAATTTTTATATAGAAACAGCATGATTGCTAACTTGTTCCTTTTTAATCAGTACTGAGCAAGCTAGAAGCCTTCAGCCTGTTAGGAACACAGGATCTTGAAGGGCATGAATTTAGCCGACACAGTTTATTTCTCCACCTTGCTTTTTCCAGAATATTCTTGCTGTGATGTGATAACCTGGTGGGTTCTGGCCAGAGCTCTCCCTGTGCTCAGACCTCCATCAAACATAAACTAGAACAAATATTTCCATGGTCAAATATACTTACCCCATCATTGTCTTGCTTGTTTGCTTGCTTTGTTGCTTTCTTGTTTTCTTACGTTTTCTTTCTCTCTCTTCACACCCCCACTCCCCTTTTCCTCCTTTTCTCAAACATAAAACTGAACTAAGAACTCTAACACTGGTAATATAAAGCCATCATCAAAGAATAACATCTCTGCTCAGCCTCTGAAACAAAGCAAAGTCACTTAAGGACTAGCCGTGTATTCAAGAGATTTTGCAAGCACCCATTTTCCAGACAGCTCTGATACAAGAAAGAAGGAAAACCAGCGTGACTTTAACTTCTGTCAAGCCCTGCATAGCCTTCTCCCTAAAGCTCTGAATCAGATTTGGAGGATCAAGTATATATCCCAGTGATTTAGAAAGACTTGGCATCAGAGTCGTGGATATCTTAAAGGATCTGAAGACGTGCTCTTAAAGTTAAGCAAAAATGTATGTTTTGTGCGTTACCTCATGACTAACACACAATTTCTCATCTAATTTCATAATCTAACTAATAGACTGTGGGATGCCAACATTTATTCCAACAAACAGCACCGCG